>JAQQSW010016695.1:0-11619 GCA_028646575.1 Pseudocheirus occidentalis | reverse complement strand
ATATATATATATAGCTATAGAGAAACACAACCAGACTTAAAGGTAGTTTTGGGGGGGGGGGAGGGAAAAAAAGAACAAAATTTAAAAGTGCACAGCAGAGAACAAAAGAAAACTTACAAAGACGCAAAGAAAAGACAATTCTCAACACAAAGTATATTATTAAATGAAATGAAAATTTATTATATATTTTGAATCTTCTCTTATGCTCTCCTATTCACATGACATGATTTTTTTCATTTTTACTTTGTATTTAAGTTCCAAATATTTAAATTTATGACATGTTTTTGTTTCTTTTCTCTGTTCTACATTTGTGTTCTGTCATTTGAGTCCCAAATAAAGTTTAAAAAAAAATATGAAGGGGATGATTTTAGAAAAACCTGGGAAGACATGAACTGACACAAAGTGAAGTGAGCAGATAATCAACTGTGAAAGTCTTAGTAATTCTTATAAATACAAAGATCCACCACAACTCCAAAAGACTCATGGTAAAAAAACAAAAAACAAAAAACCCCCACCAGATTATCCACCTTCAGAGACAGAATTGATAGACTCAAGGTACAGGGTAAAGCTTTTTTTTTTTTAAATTCTTTTTCTTGCTTTTTTTTTTAGAGCATGGCAGATGCATAAATATGTCTTATATGACTTCATATGTTTAATGGGTATTGGTTTTGTTGTTTTCCCAATGGGCAGAAAAGGGGTGGAGGGAGGGAGAGAATTTGGAACTGAAAATAAAAATGAAATTTATAAAGAAATTTAGGGGCAGCTAGGTGGCACAGCGATTAGAGCACCAGCCCTGAAGTCAGGAGGACCTGAGTTCAAATCTGGCCTCAGACACTTAACACAAAACTAGCCACGTGACCTTGGGCAACTCACTTAACCCCAATTGCCCTACCTTCTCCCTTCAAAAAGCCAAAAAAAAGTTTATTTTTAAAAGAAATTTTAAAAAACTGAAGTGGTACACTTCAGCTGGGTAATAACTGAATAAATTATATGAAAGTAAAGGAATTTAGCTATAAGAAATGAGGAAAGGGTTACTTTAAGAAAAATTTGGAAAGTAGTCTATGAACTGATGCAGCATTAAATAAACAGACCCCATAGAACAATTTATATAACAACATTGTAAAGAAAAACATCTTTAAAATATTTTAGAACTGATTAATGAAATGACCAACCATGAATTCAGAGTATGGATAAGGAAACACATTACCTACTTTCGACAGAGAAGTTATGGATCCAAAAAGGAAGGAAAGAAAAGATCATTGAACCAGTTTCAAAAGCAAAGAAGCAAACCAAAGGAAAAACAAAAGGAATCATAGACAAGTAGGACATCTTTGAAAATTATATGTTCAACTGATGATGTACTTAAAAGGAAAAGCAACCATGTAGTACAGATTTGTAGATTTTCCTATATAGTGCTTCTTTCATTTCTATTTTGTACATGGAAATGACAATTTTATTTGGTGTTTGTTAGTTTCAGAATTTTTTAAGTGGGGGGAAAATTCTGCATATATCTATTGCCCAACTCAAGTTCTACAACCTAGGTGAAGCTTTCTAGGACTACTTCTGCAGACAATGAATTCTATTCTTGTAATATCTGTAGCACTTTGAGTCCTAGGATCATAAATTTAAAGATGAAAGGGGGTTTAGACGTCATCTAGTCTAATTATTTCATTTTACAGGTAAGAAAATTGAAGGCCAGGAACATTAATTGATTTGCCTAAGGCAGATAAAAGGTGAGATTCGAACCTAGGTCTTCTGATTCAAGAGACATTGCCTATATGCAATAGGCACTATACAATTTAGCATTCATTATACTGGTCTCCTATTATTCTCTAATGGCTTCACTTGTCTTATTTCTCCAATTAGATTTGCAATTTCCTTGAAGGCTGCTGAGAGCCTATCTTATACATCTTTTCTTGCCTTCTCAACATTTAGAACTACATCAAGAGGTCATAGTAGACACTTAGTAATGCTTCTGACCTTCAATTCAATGAAGTGGAGAACAATTTCAATGTTAAGAATATAAAATCCTCTTTGTCCTTATTATTTGTTGATTCTGACTGCTTTATACATTGTATTCTATAAAGCCATTAGAAGGCAACAGAATTTAAAGATCTTCCCTGCCACTTAATAGGCCTAGGAAATTTGAAGATCTTTCCAGCCCCTTAACGGGTCTCACTAAGAGCCCAATAAGAGAAGCTTGCTTAAGGGAGGCTTGTTTTTCAGGAAGGCCCAGACCTTGTTACTTTGTAATTAGGCAGTGCGGAAATCTTGTGGAAATGAATGAAAGAAGCTTCAGCAGGCTGGGTAAATTATTTTTAATTTTTTTTTTAATTTTTAGTTTTCAACATTCATTTCCACAAGATTTTGAGCTACGACTTTTTCTCTCCCTATCTTTCCCCTACCCCCTCACCCCAAAACAGCAAGTCTACTGAATTCCCCTTCCCCCAATCTGTTCTCTCATATCCTACCCAATTGCCCCACTAACTTTCTAGTAGGGCAAGATAGATTTCTATACCCCAGTACCTGTATATCTTATTTACCAGTTGCATGTAAAAATACAAATTTTTAAACATTTGTTTTTAAAAGTTTGAGTTCCAGATTCTTTTCCCCTCCTCCCTACTCACCCACCCCTACTGGGAAGATAAGCAATTCAATATAGAATGCACATGTGTAATTGTCAAATAATTTCCATAGTAGTTATATTGTGAAAGACTTACTCTATTTCCCTCCATCCTATCCCTCCCCACCCCCACTTATTCTATTTTCTCTTTTGACCCTTTCCCTTTGCAAAAATGCTTGCTTCTAACTACCCTCTCCCCCAATCTGTCCACCCTTCTATCCTCCCTCCTCTTATCCCCTACCCCTCTATTTTCCTCTAGGGTAAGATACCCAATTGAGTGAGTATGTTATTCCCTCCTTAGGCCAAATTCAGTGAGGATCAGGTTGTCCCATTCCCTTTCACCTTCCTGTTCTTACCCTCCATTGAAACAGTTTTCTCTTGCCTGTTTTATATGAGATACTTTACCCTAATCTATCATTCCCTTTCTTCTTTTCCCAATAAATTCCTCTCTCACCTTTTAATTTTATTTTTTAGATATCATCCCTTCATATTCAATTCATCCTGTGCCCTCTGTCTATGTATACATGAAAATACAAATGACTACACTCACACACACGCACACACACACACACACACACACACATATATATATTTGTATACACATACATCCTCCAACACAGATGTATATATATGTATATATACATGTATGTATATATGTGTGTGCATATGTATATGTATGTGTGTGTGTATATATTCCCTTCAGCTATCCTCATACTGAGAAAAGTCTTATGAGTTACAATTATCATTTTTCCATGTAGGAATGTAAAAAGTTCAACTTTAGTAAGTTCCTTATGATTTCTTTTTCCTGTTTACCTTCTCATGCTTCTCTTGTTTCTAGTATTTAAAAGTCAAAATTTCTGTTCAGCTCTAGATTTTCATCAAGAATGCTTGAAAGTCCTCTATTTCATTGAATGACCATATTTTTCCTGTAGCATTATGTTCAGTTTTTCTGGGTAGGTGATTCTTGACTTTAGTCCTAGCTCCTTTGACCTCTGGTATTTCATTTTCTAAGCTCTTTAATCCCTTAATGTAGAAGCTGCTAGATCCTGTGTTATCCTGATTGTGTTTCCACAGTACTCAAATTGTTTCTTCCTAACAGCTTAAAGTATTTTCTCCTTGACCTGGGAACTCTAGAATTTGGCTATGATATTCCTAGGAGTTCTCTTTTAGGGATCTTTTTCAAGATGTGATCAGTGAATTCTTTCAATTTCTATTTTTCCCTCTGGTTCTATAATATCAGAGCAATTTTGCTTGATAATTTATTGAAAGATGGTGTCTAGACTCTTTTATTTGTCATGACTTTCAGGTAGTCCAATAATTTTTAAATTATCTCTCCTGGTTCTATTTTCCAGGGCAGTGGTTTTTCCAATGAGATATTTCACATTGCCTTCTATTTTTTTCATTTGTTTGGATCTGTTTTATAATATCCTGATTTCTCATAAAGTCATTAGCTTCTAATTGCTCCAATCTTATTTTGAAGAAGTTATTCTCTTCAGTGATTTTTTGAAATTCTTTTTCCATCTGGCAAATTTGTATTTTTAAAGCATTCTTCTCCTCATTGGCTTTTTGAGTCTTTTTTGCCACTTGAGTTAGTTTATTTTTTAAGGTGCTAATTTCTTAAGAGTATTTTTTGGTCTCCTTTAGCAGGTTGTTGACTCGCTTTTCATGATTTTCTTGCATCTTTCTCATTTCTTTCCCCAATTTTTACTCTACTTCTCTCACTTGATTTTCAAAATCCTTCTTGAGCTCATGATCCAGAGCCAAGCAGGGCAAAGCAAGAGTGATTAACCTCTGAATGGTCCCTTGATCCCCCTACAATCTGCAGGCCATGAGCTCTGAAGCAACCACATGGTATAGCCGTTGCACCTCACTCCAGGAGTAGCAGCCAGGCCACATTCCCCCTGTTCCAAAATGTTCCATTCTAACTTTTCACTTTGTCTTTGGCATTTGTGGATTGAAAAGTCTGGAAACCACTACAGTTTCTGATGATTTAGTCTTGTGAGGTCTGCTCTGACCACAGCTGGTTGGCCTTGCCCCGGGGCTAAAACCATGGCTCAGGCAGGACTGCCCTTGGCTCCCAGCATGCTGTGATGGACCCTTCCTGCTGGCCTGCAAGGCTTCCTTCAGTTTGAGATTTGTTTCTCTCTGTCACTTTGTGGTTTCTGTAACTCTAAAGTTTGTTTAGAGTCATTTTTTTAACATGTATTGGAGGAGATAGAAGCTGGAGCTACATGGAAGTCCTGTTTCTACTCTACCATCTTGGCTCTGTCCCCTGCTGGGTTAATCTTCTAGGAAAGATTTATCAAGATCATACTGGATAAGAAGGTTTGGCTAGAATTGGAGAAAATGCCCACAGTGATGAGAGGACAGATCTACAGGAATATTATTGAGAACCAACTACGGATGAGGTATTTTGCTAAGTACCTAGAAGTAGGGTTATCCATCAGTGAGTAATATATAATACATTGCAATTGTAATTGTAAATATATTGTATGGTAATCAGCCTGAGTTCCTTTGAAAGCCCAGGGAGAATGTCACCCACTGGTATGAATAAAAATGACTGAAAGTCAAATAAAGTGAATAGCCAAACTAAAGGAAAAGAAATTGATTAGCTCTCTAAGGCAGACTCTTCCATAGGAAGCAGCTTCAGTTTCTTAGAGTACAGAATGGTATTTCCCTGAAATAATGGAAGCTTCCTCTCCTCCTCACACTATGAAAGGTCTAGCTGGTGGTTCGTAGGCAGGTGCAGGAATTATAGGAAGTAGCCTATTCGTGTCACAATGATTGAAATTTCAGGGCCATATGCTATTCTTTCCTCCATCTTCACCTATACCTGTTATGGAATTTTTGCCCTTTAAATCATCTTTAAAGGACAACAGAAGAAGATGGTGTTTTCTGGCCAGTGGTAATTATCTTTTATTTTTGTTGCTATTTTTTTTTGGTTTTTTTGAAAGCATTTATTTATCTATTTATAGTTTTCAACATTCTCTTTTGTTTGGTTGAATTTTTTTGTTTGTTTTTGCCAAGGCAATTGGAGTTAAGTGACTTGCCCAAGATCACACAACTAGTAAGTGTGTCAAGTGTCTGAGGCTAGATTTGAACTCAGGTCTTCCTGACTCCAGAGCCAGTGCTATATTCACTGTGCCACCTAAATGAGTTCTAAATCTCTCCCCCTCCCCAAGATAGCACACAAGCTGATATAGGCCACACATATATGATCATATTAAACATATTTCCACATTAGACATGTTGTGAAAGAAGAATCAGAACAAAAGGGAAAAACCGTGAGAAAGAAAAAAACAACAAAAAAGAGAAAAGACTATGTTCAGATCGGCATTCAGACTCCATAGTTCTTTGTCTAGATGTGGACAGCATTTTCCATCATGAGTCTTTTGGAATTGTCTTAGATAATTGCATCATTGTTCAGAACAATTAAGTCTAACAAAGTCAGTCATTGCACAACATTGCTGTCACTGTGTACAGTGTTCTCCTGGTTCTGCTCACTTCACTCAGCATCAGTTCATGCAAGTCTTTCCAAGTTTTTCTGAAGTCCAGCTGCTCACCATTTCTTACGGAAGAATAGTATTGCATTACATTCATAAATCATAACTTGTTCAGCCATTTCCCAATTGATGGGCATCCCCTCAATTTCCAGTTCTTTGCTATCATAAAGAGAATTGCTATAAATATTTTTGTACATGTGGTCCTTTTCCCTTTTTTATGATTTCTTTGGGATATAGACTTAGTAATGGTATTGCTAGATCAAGGAGTATGCAGCTTTATAGCCCTTTGGGCATAGCTCCAAATTGTTCTCCAGAATGATGGATCAGTGTGAACTACCATTTAGAAGAGAGCCTTGAACTTTTATAATGATGATATAGGAATTTTTTTTATTTCCTTTTATTCCTCTTGCAACTCTTGGTTAACGTTCATCTCACCTGGCAAAATGTCACATGTTATTCCTTTGATAAGAAGCCAGAGGAAGTCTCAACTGTTTCTTACTCTTTGGACATGTAGATCCTCCTCCTCAGTCTATCTATTTGTGAATCATCTGAATACAGTTTAATCTGTAAGCTGATTTACTTTGCATGTTGTTTGATAAAGTTTGTCTCCTTAGGGGATATAGGAGAATATGATTCTGTTTAACTAAATTTGTTCAACTCCTATGACATTAAAGGAAGTATAGGATTATACATCTATCTTCTCCTTAACTTTTATGACTAAGATGAATGTAAAAAATTGCAATATGTAAAAGAATTGTTTCTCTGACACAACTTTTCTTATAAGAAGCTCCTCAAAGTTGTTCAGGTTTTCTCTGAGGTCTGAACCTATGCTTTATCATATGCTAAAAACTAGGTTTTTACCTCCATAATTTTTGCATTTTGGTAAGTATATATTTGGTAGCAGGGTAGCTAGATGGCTTAGTGGATAGAGCACTGGGGCTGGAGTAAAAAAAAAAAAACTGAGTTCAAATACAGTGATCCTAGGCAATTCACTTAACTTCTGTTTGCCTTAACTCACCAGAGAAGGAAACGGCAAACCACTCCAGTATCTTTGCCGGAAGAACCCAATGGACAGTATTGCTGTACTATGGTCCACGGCAGTCACAAAGAATTAGACATAAAAGAACAGCAATATCAGCAGAGTGGAGATATCTCTTCCATAGTAAAAATAACTAGCTTTTACACCCTAATTTAAAGTTTACAAAGTATTTTACATTTACTATTCAAACAATAACTCTAGAAGGTAGCTCCCATTATTATTCCCATTTTATATACGAGAAAACTGAGGCCTACAAAAGTTAAGTCACTTACCCAGTTTGACACATCTAAGGCTTCCTGGTGCATATCCAGCACTCTATTCTCTTATATCACCTAGCTACCTCATACCTTTGGTGGGAGTTGAAGAAAGGATTGAGGTTTGGTGTCAAGAAACACATCCTAACTAATTAGAGTAATCTAAAAGTGGAACAGGCTCTCTAAAAAGGCAATGGATTCTCCTACAATGAGGGTGGGGAAGTGTTTGGGGAAGGATATCTTAAATTGGAGACCAGGTTATTACTTATCCATTATGTTTCAGAAGAGATTGTCCCTCAGGACTAGGCTAAATCAGATGACTCTGATGTGTCTTCCCATTCTAAGTCTGAGAAGTTAAGTTTGATTAGAGAACATGGATACGAAGTAGTTGGGCAACAAGGCTAGAAAACTATGTTAGATAGGAAAATGGAGAGACTAGAGGAAGGGAAACTAATAAAAAAAAGAAGGATCTGGGGTGGCTAGGTGGCACAGTGAATAGAGCACCGGCTCTGGAGTCAGGAGGACCTGAGTTCAAATTCGACCTCAGACGCTTAACACAAAAACTAGCCATGTGACCTTGAGCAAGTCACTTAACCCCAATTGCCCTCCAAAAAAAAAGCAAAAAAAATTTTTTTTAATTTTAAAAAGGATCTACAACTCACTCTGTGACTTTTCTGTCTCAGTTTCCCCATACATAAAATAAGTGCTTGACAATTAAAATATTCAGTGATTTTTTAGATGATCCTGGGTTCCTGTGGGGTTACTAAAACAGCCCAGGTGGAATCACAGAGAAGGGAAGAATGGTAGAGGGCATATCTGTATGTGAACAAGAATTTCTTCTACAACACACTCACCAAGTGATCCCAGTCAGTCTTTACTTGAAGAATCTCATGAGGGTAATCCCACTATGTCTTAGAGCAGTTCACGCAAGTATACTAATTATTAGGAAGTTTTTCATCACATTGCAACTAGGTAGCACGGTGGAGAGAACACTGGGCCTGGAGCCAGGAAGACCTGAATTTAAATCCCCTCTCAGACATTTTCTAGCTGTGTGATCCTAGGTACATAACCTCTTTTTGCCTCAATTTTCTCATGTATAAATTGAGGAATAATAGCACCTACCTCCCAATGTTGTTGTGAAGATAAAATAAAATATTTGTAAAGCACTTTGCAAACCTTAAAGTGCTATATAAAGACTCGTTGCAGATGTTGTCGTCATCCTCATCATCCTCTTTCTCATCATCATCATCATCATCATCATCATCTCTGTAATTTCTACTCATTGCTCCTAGCTCTGGCATCTGGAGTAGAGTAAAAGCCTTTTCTTCTTCATGCTCAGTTCCTTCCTTCATATCATAGAATTTCATCAAGCCTATCCATCATCCTCATTGTCTTCTTATGAATATTCTATGCAAAGATTCCTAACCTTTGTTAGGTTATGTATGAGGTCCATACATTAGTTTTTTAATATATATATTTTGATAACAAGATTTCAATATAATTGACTGCCCTTGTAATTCTATGTATTTTATTTTATTCATTCAAAAAGAGGATCCTGAGAAGGGATCCATAGCTTTTACCAGACTATCTATCGAAGTGGTCCATCACACACACACACACACACACACACACATATACACACACACACACATATACACACACTCACACACACACAGATGAAGAACCCTTGTTCTTAATGATTAGCTATATGGTTTCCTTTCTAGAATGGGATGGCCAGAAGTTAATAATTATAATGTGCTCCTGAATTAGTCTAGCATCAGGGGGAATGTAAAGAGACAATGCAGAAGTAAATCAAGACTCAGAGAGTAGTTAATGTAGGAAGCAAAAGAAAAAAAATCTGAGATAAAATCAAATTCTGAACCATTACCAGAAATATGGAAGATAAAAGGAAAGGGGGAAGCTAAAATAAGTGGTTTGATACTTGCTGAATTGTAGGGGCAAGTGGAATATATCATGGCTGGGGAACCTGCAGTCTCAAGGCTACATGTGGCTCTCTTGGGTGTGGCCTTTTGAATGAGTTCAAGTTTTACAGAACAAATCTTTTTATTAAGGGGATTTATTCTGTGAAGTTTAGATTCAGTCAAAAGGCCATACTTGAGGAGCTAGAGGGCCACATGTGGCCTTGAGACTGCAGGTTCCCCACCCCTGAGGCAGAAACCTTCGTCAGGCAGCTAGAAATGTACATCTGGAGCGTTGACAACATACACAGAAGGTACAGCACCCTATAACAAAACAGCCTGAAACATGAGTATAGCACCCAAAATCTGAACCTTAAATAATTCAGAAAGCTATACTAACAATTCTAGGATTAAAGTGACTCAGAGGGGGCAGCTAGGTGGTGCAGTGAACAGAGCGCCGGCCCTGGAGTCAGGAGGACCTGAATTCAAATCCAGCCTCAGACACTTAACACAAAAAACTAGCCATGTGACCTTGGGCAAGTTACTTAACCCCAACTGCCCTCCAAAAAAAAGGCAAAAAATAATAATAAAGTGACTCAGATTTCTGGGGCACATAACACCAGCCTCCAACAAACCTATCTGAGTGCAGTTATCGTCAAGGAAAGTGGGTCAACATTTCAGAGTCAAACAGGTTGCTCCCCATTAGGAGTGAAGCTGGTACACTTTTGCTAGGTCCTAAGGCAATTGAGTCTTCAGTTGACCACCCTGAAATATGGCCCCATCAAGTCCCTCTCTTAATGGTCCTGGGATTAGAGGGAAGGTCAGCTACTTCATTTAACAGGCTGGGAGGGGGTCCTGTGTCTTTGGCTTCTTTTTGAGAATCTGAATCCCTGGCATGTGAGAGAAAGATTTAGGTTTTTTTGTTTTGTTTTGTTGAAACCCATCAGAGCTTCAACTGCTTGACTATTTCTGCTGATAGTTTGGCTCTAAAACATTAAGCTTCTCAGAGCAAACAATCACTGTTAGCTCCTGCACAGCCAAACGGCCATTGTTGATTTAAAATATGATTAATCCTGTGTTTGCAGAATTAAGGATGCTTAAATCAGGTCTGTCTTCATGGCTGCCAAAGAGCCATGGGGATTCAGTTTTTACAACCAGATGCTCATTTCATCTCTGGTCTGATACCAGCTTCGAGATGAGGCAACTGGTTCCAGGAGCTGCCTAAGCCCAGCATTATTTTCCAGAAGGTACAGATGTGAACCTATGGCTAAAATTCTATTGTTATATAAAAATCTTTTTTCAAAAGATTAAAAGTCAGTCATTTCTAAGCTCTCTTTTTACAAGTACAGTTTTAACACTAATCCATTATGTTTTGCACCATGCAGCAGAAATATTGTGGAAAGAACTGTGTGTCAACTAATTCTGTAAAGTGAATCTTAATTTCAGTATCCCAAGAGAGTTGGAGAGTTAAATCATCTTACAAAGTAATAAATGATTTCTCCCTATTTTCTCACAACTTTTCTCCATTGGTCTTTTAGGTAAATTCAGATGTTTATATGTTGGGTTGGCTTAATATAATTTTTGCTGTATAAGATTGCTTAACCTGAAGCTAAAATCTGTGTGTATATAGGTATGAGTGAGGGACAGGAAGAAGGGAGTGGGACAGAGAGAAGCCCTATAAAACTACTGTCATGCATCTCTACTCCCTATGACCTCTGGTGGAAGGGTTAGGAAGTGTCCAGGAAGGAGTACTGTGGCCCTGCAGTTTCCTCTCCCGATATATATCTACAAATATATAAATGTTTTGCAATTTACTGTGTTAGGAAGTCCCACTGCTTTGGAACTTACCAACTCAGAGAGCCACAGACTTCCCATATCATTGGGAAATTAAGTGTTTGACCAGCGTCACACAACCAGAATGTGTCAGAGATAGAACTATGAATCCAAGCCTTCCTGACTCCAGAGGCCAGCATTCACTCCATGATATCAGGCTATCTCTTGCTTCACTTCAAGATGACTACAATTTACTATGTGCCTATTGTATACATAGCATTATATTTAACTCTGTAGGGAATTTTACCTTATAATAAGTGGCAGAGTCATTCTAGATAATCTCTAAGGTACTTTCTAGTTCTGAAATAGTTCCTTTATTTCTTTCTTCATCACTCCCTCCCTCCTTTTCTTTTATTTTCTTTCTTTCTCTCATCCTTCCTTCTTTCCTTCCTTCCTTCCTTTCTTCCTTCCTTTTTTCCTTCCTTCCTTCCTTCCTTCCTTCCTTCCT
>JAQQSW010016694.1:0-11620 GCA_028646575.1 Pseudocheirus occidentalis | reverse complement strand
ATGTTCTAAAGTCTCTCCAAGACACTTCCATTATATGTCAGCACGAATCTCTTGGGAGCAGGCTACCCAGGCTGTCCACATGGAGAGGAGGCACAGTCAGAGATGTTTTGTGTGTGTGTGTGTGTGTGTGTGTGTGTGTGTGTGTGCATGTCAATTTGACTACACTTCTAGGATTCCTGCTCTTTCCAGTCTATGTAACATAATATGGCTAATCACTCCCTGGGTGGAGTCTGGGTAGGACTGAGAAGAGTGGGAGGAACCAAAGGAAAAACAGAAGTCACCATTACTAATGTAAAGAAATGAAAGTAAAGAAAGAAAGAAAGCTCATGTAATGACTATGTAAAAAGCTCAAATGGGACAAATGACCTCATAATAGGTCCTTTCTGGGTTTTCCATAGATTTTGTGTTGCTTTGCATCCCATGAGATGATCTCTGACAAGCAGGTAGGAAAACAACTCCTACAACCCTCCTTCAAACATCATAAAAGGATGCTGCAATGGTTTGGTAAAAATACATTAAAGTGGTTATGGGGGAAAAATCTCTAATTGGCTCTTGCAAATGCTGTGCAGCCATATGTCCAGACCATATTATCTGAGAAAAAAAAATTTACAGGGAGGCTTGGGATAGATGACAAAAAGCTGTTGAGTCTGAGTCTAAAAAGCACATACACGAATTGTAAATGACACTCATTTTTTTTACGTGTCACCCTAGGACTAGTTCATATTTTGTGAGTTCAGGTAGTATTCTGTACAATTTTTGTAAGAATGAAGATTATGAAATGGAATGAGCATAGCTGAGAAGGTGCTCTGTTTTGCTGTCCCTTCCCTTTTGACAACAGACACACACACATGCACACATATGCGCACACACACAGACACACACACACACACTGACACACATGCATGTGCTGCACCCTCCCCACAAAGAGCTGTAATTTTAAATACGTTCACTCCCCTCACTCCAAATCCTATGGAAACCAGTTCTTGGTAGAGCATGCAAATGTGCTGGTGACCTACATAAGGAATGCATAAACCCCTCAAATTGCTTCAGGCCCTGAGAAGCTGGGGGAAAGGAAAGAGACAGTATTGTGCAGGCTTATGTTTGGAATTGGAGGGAGGGGGAGTTGTTTGTAAATGATGCTCTACTCAGTGCAATTATTCTCTTTGCTAGTAGGCCAAATGACACATTTCTGTGAGATGTTATTATTCACAGAATAATAATGGTGTAAAATTACAGATATTTTGACTCCACGACTTTCAATCCCATAACCCTCATAAGTTGTTTCAGTGGAGGCTTTATAAGAACAAGGTTTGTAGAATTGCATTGTGTGATTCAACTGTTGGTTCAAAGGGTCCATGTAGCCACATTTATGGCTTGTTAGTGTTAATTGCTTCTGCCAAAAAAATGGGCGTTAGGTGAAAAAGATGTCACAGGAAGCAGTTAGTGTCAAAGAAATTGTGCTGTGTTTTAGTGGTTGCCTCAATAGTGTTAGAACTAGGTATGGTGATATTATGTGAATGATATTTATCTATTATCTGTCTATTCCTCTGTCAGTTCATTCATTCATTCATCTATTTGTTTACATATTTCTTTATGTACTTTTAGATTGAATGTTTCTATCTTTTCTAGGCTGGAAGTGCTGAAACCACTCAAACATTGGTGTCACTACTTATCATCACGGGAGTTTTGATTTGCTTTTTTTTCCATACTGGGCTAATTTTTGTCCCTCCTTTGACAGATTGACAGCTCTGTATCCCAAGGGTCCCTAAGAGACTTAGTGTAAATACTTAGTCATCTTTAGTTCTACTACAATGCAGAACTCCCAATCTCAATTAATCTACTAGTCGGAGCCTCCTTCATAGTAGGGATTAGAATGCAGCCATCATGCCTGGCTGTTAATGTTATTGTGAACTGCCACAGGCTAGGGTGGAATTACCCAGGATATGTCTGCACATGGGATATTGCTGATTCTTTAGCACAGTAAGGTAAGAAGTAGTAGGTATGATGTTGACACATGGATTTAGCACATTCCTTTATAGGAATTTCTTCAGTAGGTATTCTCGGACAGAACCGGATTGTCATTCAACCATAGCACATGAGGCCTTTAAATTCACCACTATTTCCTGGAGTCTGCTCAAGATCATGTTCATTGCTTCTGTGACATTATCTATCCATCTCATCCTCTGCTGTCCCCTTCTTCTTTTACCTTTAATCGTTTCCAACATCAGGTGTGTTTTTTTTCCCAAATTAGTCCTGTCTTCTCATGCGGCCAAAATATTTAAACTTAAACTTCAGTATTTATCCTTCCTATGAACAGTCTGAATTAATTTCTTTAAGTATTGACTGATTTGATTTCTTTGCTGTCCAAGGGACTCTCAAAAGTCGAAGTTTCATTACAAAATCCAGGAGTTTTGGTCAGGATTTACACCTCAAAGGTGGCATGCCTATGACTACTTAGGAAAAAAGACAGGAATCTAGAAAGCTAATAGTAATGGGATGGGATCAGACATTACCACAGTGCTGTCAAGAACTTGGTGAATGCCTCAAAAAGGAATGGGATAACTCTTAGGGAAACAGTGGTCATATGGAAGATGAAAGAATCTTATGCTGCTGAATCCCAGAATGTATTAGAATCAATAGACAGAAGTTACTAGGAAGAAAAGTTTGGGGTCAACATTAGGAATTTTTTATGAATAATTCTATTGCCATTAATAATAATTAGAGCTATCTACAAATGGACTTCATTCATTCATCTGGCAAACATATATTAAATATATACTGTATACAGAATACTATGCTAGGTGTTGGTAGAGGTGCAAAGATTAAATAAGACATATTCCCTTCCCTCATTAAGATTACAGTCTGCTAGAGGATTAGAGATATAGATGTGATATATGTGTGTGTACGTATATATGTATATACACACTTGCATATACCATGTATACATGCACTCATGTGTATATGTGCACATATATGCAGGAACATGCATGTATATGTGTGTGTACACATGCACATATGCATGCATATATAGCTGCCCAATGATAGAATGGGATACCTTGCAAACTTGTGAGATGTCTGTCAGTGGAGATAGTCAAAATCAGATGGCTTTAATAAAAAATTAAATATTGTCAACTACGTGCTACTCCCATGGCTGCTTCTGGCCTATATCCTATAATTCAATTTTCCTTTGGAAGCTTGTAGTACTGAGAAGTGATCCTTTTTTTTCCCTTTCCCTGTGTTTTGCTAATCATCCCCCTCATTCCCCCAACCAACAAAATACAATTGTTTTAAAGTAGCCTGGTACTATTGCAAAGAAGACTGTTTAGAGGGATTGTTGTATGGAAAATTACATTTACATTCTTTGCTTCTAGGAAAGGTCAGGGTAGCCAAGAATATGTAGGTCATGTTTCCATTAATAAAGAAACAACTCTTTTTCCCCTCCTGCAGTTCAAATAAAAATAGAAAGGAGGAAGGAGAACTATATTGCCTGCATAAAGTCAGTGGTGAAGGACGTGGCTACTACAAAGATATTAAAACACGAACCAACAACCCCCCCTTCCCCCCCACACACAATTTTATTACCTTACGGTGACTAACAGGATGACCAGGACAAGGTAGTACAACTTAGTTAGACGGCAGAGCCACTAGGTGGCACTATAAATGAGAGGAAAAATAATTCCTGGTCACATCTAGGGCACTTTACCTGTTATTCCAAAAATTAGATGCTGAGAAAGGTAAGGCTTCCAATATGCTATACAAAAGCTGGTACTACAATACAAGTTAGAGCAATACTATTTCATCAAGATAGCAGCTTGGTTTCATGGGCAGAATGGACTGGCAGCCAGATGTCTGAAGTCTACATCCTAGTCAGCCATAATGATAAAATTTCAATAGTTGAAATGATCCTTGTTTTTATTAGCTGGTACTCTCTCCATTGATGCAGATTGAGAGATCTCTGTAATTTAGCACAGTCTTCAAGAGTCACTGTGGCCAAAAAGTTAATCACCGGGCAGTTAAATGCGTGATTAGCATCTTTGAGCTTAGAAATAGGATGGAGTCTTGTCAACTGCCATCCAGCCCAATGTTACACTTTAGTTCAAAGCTTATACTGCTTGGTAAAACATGGAAGAGCTTAGGATCGTGAATTTAAAACTGGACATTTTAAACTTTGACAAAGGGCAACTAGTTCTACCTTTTTCATTTTACAGATGATAGTTCATATCTCTATATCTCTAAAACTCTACCGTGACAGACACATATGTATCTGTAGTTATAACTTTATGATTGCAAAGTGTTTTACATCTGATTTTTCATTTGGGTCTCACATTAATCCTGTGAGGCTGGTGCTATTATTTATTGCATTTTGCAGATGAGAAGACTGAGCACTGGAGAAGGGAAGTAATTTATCTCGGGTCATACATTTAGTGAAGGAGTAGAGTTGGGATTTAAATTCAGGCCTTCTGGCTCCAAGTCCAGTGCTCTTTTTTTCAAAATTTTTATTTTAGACTCAAATGCCAGAACACGAATATAGAATAGAGAAAAGAAACAAAAACATATCATAAGCTTAAATATTAGAGCTTAAATATAAAGTTAGAAAAAAGCATGTCATGTGCATCATAGATTATGGGAGGATTCAAAATATGTGACAATAGATTTTCATTTCAAGAAAGCCTATATGATACATAATACTCGTTGTATTGAGAATTGTCCATCTTTTCTTTGCTTCCTTGTGAATTTTCTTTTGTTCTCTGCTGTGCAATTTTTACTTTGTTCTTTTTCCCCCTCTTCCCAGCCTCCCCCAGAAGGCTACAATAAAGTTTAGATGTTTCTCTATAGCTATAGATACACACACACACACACATACATACATATATAGACATATACTTTTCCAAACCTATTCTACTCCTGATCTTTGTTTTTTTTAATGTATGATTATATCTCTTGTTTCTTATCCCTTCTACCTCCTCTACTTTACTTCTACCCAGTACCTTGCTCTCCAATGACTTGCCTACCCCCCTCCAAGGATCCCTCCCCTATCCTTCCATTTCCATAAATATAACCCTTCTATGTATAAAATAAATAAAAACTCTTCTATACCTCTATTTTACCTATTCCCTTGTCCTGTCCCGCCTCACTATGCCCCTACCATTTCATTGCTTCTGAATTTAGAAGACTTTTATACTCTTCTAAATATGTATGTATTGTTCCCTCTTAAACCCATTCTCGATGAAAGTAGGTTACAAGAACTACCAGTCCTCCTCCCCCATATAATTCCCCTGTATCAATTCTTCCTTTGGTACCTCAAATAATTACTCTTTTAAGCTGTTGCTAAATGGCTTTACTTTTTAAATTCATATCATTCTCAGGTTTGCCCCAATCTTTCTTATAAACTACCCAATTATTGATGAGAATCTTAGACATCCACTTTACATTTTACACATATGAAAAGTAAATAGTCTCTCCTTATGGGTTCCTTATATTCAGTCTTTGTTATATGCCTTATATTTCTCTTGGTTCTTATATTTTGAATCTTCTATTAAATTCAGGTTTTTTTTTTACAAAGTCTTGAAAGTCTGAGAGTTTATCAAATGTCCACTTTTTTTTCATTCAGGATAATATTTAACTTTGCAGGGTATGATATTTTTGGCCAGAGTCCCAGTTCTTTTGCTCTTCTATATGTTGTGTTCCAAGACTTAGGGTCCTTTAATGTCTCTGCTTCCAGGTCTTTTATAATTCTAATTATGGCACCATCATATTTAAATTTCTTTAATCTTGATGCTTTTAACATTTTTTCCCTTGAGTTGGGGGTTCCAATGCTCTTTCCAGTACACACTGCTGTGCTCTACTTACACAGTCTTTGAGAACCTAGGATTATCTCCACATCAGGATAAATCATCAGAGTATGTCCACAGTGGACTTCTGTCAAGAGTAATGATAATAGAAATTATTATTCTTAATTAGTACTGAATATTGCTGGTAATCAAAACTACTGTTTGTAATACTAATAATTATTTTGAATACTAATTCTGACTAGGGCTATTTATACCTATGACTTCACTAGGATAGGGACTTCCTGAATAAACTTTCCACTGCAAAGCAGGTTTGCACTTCTCCTGAAGCTTAAAGATTTGTCCACTAGGGGCAGCTAGGTGGTGCAGTGAATAGAGCACCAGCCCTGGAGTCAGGAGTACCTGAGTTCAAATCCGGCCTTAGATACAACACAAAAAACTAGCTGTGTGACCTTGGGCAAGTCACTTAACCCCAACTGCCCTCCAAAAAAAAAAAAGATTTGTCCACAGCATGGAGAAGTTAAACAACTTGCCAGGATGTGTGAGGGACAGGTCTTTCAGCCATTTCTAGCTCTCAGACCAATTTTCTATTCACAAAGCTGTTCTGCCCCTCAAAATCTGAAAAATAAATTTCAGTCCCAAATTCACAGCTACAAGCTTTAGAAGTATACACACACACACACACACACACACATCTCTATATTTCTAAATAAATATTTTATATATATTTTAAAATATATAATTTTCTTATTTTATATATAATTTTTATTATTAAAAATCAGTTATAATTTTTAAAAATAGGTAATATTTTATGTATATTTTAAAATAGGTAATACTTTATAATAATACTATGCATACACATGGAGTTTAAGCTACAATTGCACAAATAATCATGAATGTTTTAGACTTTTGTCAATCAGTCTTCTCTTATAGGCAAAGTACTTTTTCAATGACAAATACATTAATAGATTTGAGTGAACAAATTTACTGAACTACTTCCAGACACTAAAAGAGGTTGGATTTTTCTTCTTGTAAACATATATATACATATTTAGCATCAAATGGAGTTTTTATTTTTAAAATAAATTTTATTCTTGTTTTTAGTTTTCAGTTCTAAATTCTCTTCCTCCTTCCAACTTCCCTTACAACCCCATTGTAATGGGAATTTGTAATGGGAATCTTTCCTGTCTTTTGATAAGCCAAATGTAGTCATATGGAGCCTGTGGTGGGAGGTGTTTGCTGAATGGATGGAGCAGAACTGAGAGAAAGCTAGGAGTCAGAGCAGTTAGAAAGGAGGGAGGAGAGCATGCAAGCAAGGAGACAGCTAGGCATGGTGTTGCTTCCTGCAGTGATAAGGTATATTAACTTCTATTTTGCTATGATGGATTTGGCTTTCTGGTGTTGGTATTCAGTTTTCTGGTCTTGGGATTTGGCTTTCTGGTGTCTGAATAAATGTTTTTCTTCTGTCTTCTATGGAGATTCTGTTATATTTTGTGGTTCAGAACTATGCTGACATATTCATAGTCACTGTCGGTGCTGTGAATATCATGTTGATGCTAAACCAACCCATGGGAAAGACAAGAAATGTTGATTATTATACATATGAAATCATGCAAAACATATGTCTACATTAGCCATATTGCCAAAAAAGCAGGAAAAATAAAGACAGTGAAAAAATATACTTTAATCTGTACTCAGGGTCCACCAGTCCTTTCTCTGCAGGTGGATAGCATTTTTTATCATGAGTCCTTTGGAATCATCATGGATCATTGTATTGACCAGAGTAGTTAAGTCTTTCACAGTTGTTTATTGTTACAATATTGCTGTTAGTGCATAAACTGTTCTCCTAGTTTGGCTCACTTCATTTTGCACCAGCTTATATGTCTTCTTAAATTTTTCTGAAACCATATCCTTTATTATTTCTTATAGCCAAATAGTATTCCATAACAATCATAAACCACAGCTTGCTCAACCATTCCCCAATTGATAGGTTTCTTCCCTACTTTCAATTCTTTGACAACACACACACACACACACACACACACAAACCAATCCTGATACAAATATTTTTATACATCTTACTACTCTTGCCTTTTCTTTTATCTCTTTGTGCTACAGTCCTAGTACTAATATTGCAGAGTCACAGGATATGTACAGTTTTATATTCCTCTGCGCATAGTTCCAAATTGTTCTCCAGAATGGATGGATCAGTTCACAACTCCACTAACAGTGTTTTTCCACATCTCTTCTAGCATTTGTCATTTGCCTTTTCTATTATGTTAGCCAATCTGATTGGTGTGAGGTGCTGTCTCAGAGTTATTTTTATTTGTGCTTCTCTAATTATGAGTGATTTAGAGCATTTTCTTCATATTATTGTTATTGTTAGCTTTGATTTATTTTTCTGAAACTTGCCCTTTTGTATCTTTTGACCATTTATCAATAGTGGTTAGCACTTAGATTTTATAAATTTGACTCAATTCCATATATATTTGAGAAATGGGATCTTTTGGGGAGAAAACTAACTGTAAATTGTTTCCCGGTTTCCTACTTTTCTTCTAATTTTGACTGCTTTGATTTTGTTTGGGCAAAAAGCTTTTTATTTCATGTAATCACACTAATTCATTTTATCTTCTGTCTCTAGTTTGGTCATAAATGCTTCCCTTATCCATTGATCTAACAAGTAATTTTCCCATGTTCCCCTATTTTGCTTATGATAAACCCTAAATCATATACCCATTTTGGACTTTTCTTTGTATACAGTACGAGATGTTCATGCCTATTTTCTGCTGAACTGCTTTGCAGCTTTCTCAGCAGTTTTTGCTCAATAGTCTGTTCTTACCCCAGTAGCTTGGATCTTTGGGTTTATGAAATGCTAGTTACTATGGTCATTTGCTTCTGTTTATTGGGTACATAATCTATTCCATTCATTAACCACTCCATTTCTTATCCAGTACCAGATTGTTCTGATAATTACTTCCTTGTACTATAGCTTGAGATCTGGTACTGAAAGGCCACTTTCCTCCACTTTTTTCCCCCATTAATTCACTTGATATTCTTGACCTTTTGTTCTTCTGGATTATTTTGTTATTTTTTTCTATCTCTGTAAAATCATTCTGTTGTCCTTTGATGGGTGTATAACACTGAATAAGTAAATTAATTTAGGTAGTATTGTTATTTTTATTGTATTGGCTCAGCCTATCTATGAACATTTAATATTTCTCCGATTCTTTAGATCTGTGTTTACATATGAGAAGTGTTTTGTAGTTGTGTTCATATCATTCCTGTGTGTATCTTGACAGATACATTCCGAAGTATTTTATACTGTCTGTGATCATTTTAAATAGCATCTCTCTTTCTGTCTCTTGTTGAAGTTGATGATTTGTGTGGGTTTATTTTAGATCCCACACCTTTGCTAAATTTGTTAATTATTTTGGCTAATTTTTTAGTTGATTTTCTTAGATTCTCTGAGATGAATGAAAATCCTGAGCAAGAGAGTTTCTGGGTAATTAATAATCAATTTTTGATTAGGCTAGCTAGCAATCAATAGATGATCTATGGTTTCTCTTGGTAAGCATAGATTCCAAGGGAGACCATAAAATGACTTAAATCCCTCCCTCATTGGAGGACATTTAATGATGGGGGGGAGGTGTGTGTGGAGAGAAACTAAAAGTCTTCAGCTCCTCCTGCTGAGAACATGGCTTTATTATGCAGCCTCAGGGTGCCTGGGCAAAGGGACGCAATCTCCATGTGGACCTCTCTAGCTAACTTTCTCTTCATGAGTTGAGTTGCCCTGAACTCTAACAGAGGGGATCAAGGACAAGAGGTTCCTCCTCCAGGCAAAGATTCACCCAGACTGGATTCTGTTTATAATCTAAGCAGAAATTAGGTCTCCCAGTTGGGATCCTGTCCAACTAATGAGTATGTGCCTTGAGGGCTAGAAGCAAATCTCATCACTTAGCCAAGCCCTTCAGAGGCTGACTGATCTTTTCAGGAGATAGCTTTTCAACAAAAGAGGAAAAAGGGTGGATCACAAATTATTAATTAGTTATAAATATAATAGTATAACATTAATTTCTCTCATCTAAATATACCATCATATCATCTACAGAAGTGATAGTTTTGTTTCCTTGTTGTCTATTCTTACTTCAATTTCTTTTTTCTTTTCTTATGACCATAGCTAACATTTCTAGGATAATATTGAATAATGATGATCATGGGCATTTTTGCGTCACTTCTAATCTTATGGGAAAAGTTTCTAGTTTATCCATTATACAAGTTTGCTCTTGGTTTTAGATAAACACTACATATCAAATTACAAAGAGCTTGATTTTTACCTATAATTTCTAGTGTTTTTAATAGGAGTAGATCTTGTATATTATCAAAAATCTTTTCTGCATATATTGACAATCATAATTTTTGTTGTTTTTGTAATTGATATGGTCAGTTGTATTGAGAGTTTTCCTGATGTTGAATCATCTACACATTTCTGGTATAAATCCCATCTGGTCATGTTTGGTGTGTGTGTGTGTGTGTGTGTGTGTGTGTGTGTGTGTGTGTGTGTGTGTGATATTGCTATAATCTCCTTGCTAGTATTTTATCAAAAATTAAAAAAAATTAATACGAAGCAATGAAAATATTTTGAAGATCAACTATATATACATATACTTGAAGCAGAAAAATGATCTGAAGATGTTGTGGATATTGAATTTTTAAAAAATTAATATATTGCAGTAGCTTCTACCAGTCTGTCTAGGAAAAGGGCAGGGTTTTCTTCACTTGTCTGGGATATGTCTTTAATCCTTTGATAATTTACCTGCTTCTGAAAGGCAGTTTTGAGTCCTTCCAATAGACAAAGTACCATATGGTCTCTCTTCTCTCTATCCTTTCCGGTCTGATAATCCCATCTTGGGTCACCAGTGGGAACAACAGCTATTCCTGGGGGGTATCTTCTGGGGTCATTGTTGGCCAAATGATCACCAAAATTTTGGGCTTGTTCCCAAATTCTCCTCTCAGTGGAACAGGTAGAGAAGAGAGTATGCAAATCACCCCAAGAAAGCTCAAATTGTAGGGTTAAGTCCCGAAACCCTTCAGTAAACTTTGTGGGGATTTTGGAGAATTTACCTAGCTTTTCTTTAATTTGATTGAAATCAGAAATGGAGAATGGGACCTGCACTCTAGTTATGCCACTAGGCAACTAGAGAGAGCAGCTTCCCTTAAAGGAAAAAGCCCTGAAGGTGCTGTGGGAACAGGGGCTTGGGAAGGGAGACTGGAAATACCACTTCCTGTGAGAACTGGATCAGATTGCAAGACTGGGGGATCTGACTGGCAAGGGGGAAGGTCAGCTGGCACCTGAGGAAGAAAAGGGGTCAGAAGAGAAGATACCCCTGATGTTGCCACGGGGGTAGGACCTGAGGCATGAGTGGGTGTTGCCTCAGGGGGGAAGGACTACAGAGCAAGGCACTTCAGCAAGGCCAGTGGCTGGGACCTGAGCAGGGGTCCCTGATGGGGGAGGAGCTATGATGGGAGATTCAGGGTAGGTGATAAGAATGGTGTAGGGGGCAGGAAATGAGGGGTGTTGGGGTAGAGGAAAATGGAAGGGAACCTAGGGGAAAAGGGTCGAGGTCCAGCAGGAGGGGCTGGGGCCAAAGTCATAGGAAGGGGGTCATTTAATTGGTCCCCATTGCCCCTTTGTGGAGAGGCACTAGCTTCAAACATCTCACACTCTTTCCTCAGAACTGTGTTCTGAGACAGTTCAATAAAGGCCAGCAAATAGGCAGCTTCTACCCATTTTTCTTCTCTACGACAGTATGATTCTAACTGGAAGAGAGCAC
>JAQQSW010016693.1:0-11620 GCA_028646575.1 Pseudocheirus occidentalis | reverse complement strand
TTGAAAGACGCTTTCCAAGTTCTTTTTCTGGTCATGGGTTTCAGGTAGACCAATAATTTTCAAATTGTCTCTCCTGAATCTATTTTCCAGGTCAGTTGTTTTTTTTTCAAGGAGATAGTTCACATTGCTTTCTATTTTTTCATGTCTTTGTAACAGTTTAATAGTATCTTAGTTTCTCATAAAGTCATTAGCTTCCACTTGCTCCCTCTAATTCTCAAGGTATTATTCTCTTCAGAATGCTTTTGAGACTCTTTCTCTATCTGGCAAATTCGACTTTTTAAGGCATTCTTCTCTTCATTGGCTTTCTGGGCCTCCTTTGCCATGTGAGTTAATTTGCTCTTTATGGTATTGTTTTCTTCAGTCGGGTTGTTGACTCTCTCTTCATGACTTTCTCACATCACTCTCATTTCTCTTTCCAATTTTTCCTCCACTTCTCTTATTTGGTTTTCAAAGTCCTTTTCAGTTGATGCATAGCTAGTAGGCATTCTTCCAGTGTCTTGGAAGCATTTGGTATGGGAGTTCTGGCTGAGCTGTCTTCCTCCCGCTCCATGCTTTGATCTTTTTGTCCATTAAAAAGGATACTAGAGTTTTACTGCTGTTCCTACCTTGCTTCCTTTTTTCTCATGTTGGCCAGTCTATTAATTGCTTGGTTTTTTAGTTCTGTGGAACTCTGTTTCCTGGAGGGGGAAAGCTCTGTCCCAAATTGCTGGGGCCCTCACAGCTGCCAGAGCTATTAGTGGGATGCTACAGCACCCCCCGCCCCCACCCAGTTTTGGCTCATTGAAAGTGCAGCCCGGGACCACCACTCCAGACCATGATCCATATCCAGGCCGATCAACACAAGAGCCCTTGGCCCTGATGGATCACCTCAGCCCCCCTGCTATCTGCAGGCCGAGGGCTCTGAAGCAGCCCAGTGGAGGCAGGTACTGCTCCGTTCCTGCTACTTCAGCCACCTCCCACTGCTTCCTTGCCGTGGGAGCAGTTTGGCCAGACCCGCTCTTCTCCTCCCGATTTAGCAAAATCCACTGCCCTTTCTCTTAGCCTTTTTTTCTTCTGGCCTGATAAATGTGGTAACTGTGCCTCCAGTGCAGCCTATCTGCTCTCCTATAGACACGGCTCCCCGCCTGATGCCCCAGGGCCTGACCCGGCCAGGGTTTGGCCACAGCTCCCGGATTGCTGCGAAGAGCCCCACCTGCTGAGCTGCCTATAGCAAGAGATGTACTTTCTGTCTTTTGGAGAGTTTTGGAGCTTGAAAATCTGTTTAGAGTCCCATTTTATGAGTTTTTTTAGCATGTTTGTGTGGGAGCTATGGTGCTCTGTTCCAAATTGCTGGGGTTTCCCTCGCTGCCGGAGCTATTAGGGGAGTGTTGAAAGTCCCCCCAGCTTTGTTTTGCTGAAAGCACACTCCAGGACCATCACCCAAGAGTGCAATTGACATCCAGACCACCCAAGGCAAGAGCACTTGGCCCTGATCTATCCATTCTGCCCCTCTGCGGAGTCCACAGGCCAGAGGCTCTGAAGCAGCCTGCTGGGGGCTGCCACAGTTTCCAGCAGTTCCCTTCCCACACTGCTTCCTTGCCCCGAGGCATATTGGCTGAACTGCTTTCTTCCACCAAAATAATTTTCACAGTTTCACTTTCAGTAACCCTCTCTGACGCTTTTAAGATCCCCTCAGGCAGGTGCTTTAGATCTTCTTTGAAGTAGACTCAGACTGTGGCTTGGGAGGCTCAGCTCCTCCTGGCTGCCGTGGGGCCTGGCCTGGCTGAGGCTGCAGTTTTGGGCTGGGCCAGTCTCTGCTCTGTTGCGAGCTGCCCCTCTCCCGTCCCCGTTCCTCTGCCCCTCTCCCATCCCCGTTCCTCACGCCTTGGCAGATGTGGGGTTGCTGGAGGCTGTAGAACCTCTGAAGACTGGCTGCATCATGGCTTGGCTCAGCTCAGCCCTGTTCCTTCCCACTGCCTCAGGCCTGGCTGAGGTCTCGGCTTCAGGCTGGGCCAGCCGCCACTCCAGCCCCAGCGATGAGTCCTTGCTGCCGAGCTGCCTTCAGCAAGAGATGTGTTTTCTGTATTTTTGTGAGTCTCAGAGTCCTACACTTTCCTAGACTTTGTCTGGGCTCATATTTTATGGGTGTTTAGGGTGCCAGTGTGGGAGCTGCAGGACCTTGCTGCTTCTATGTCGCCATCTTGGCTCCACCCCGCATTCTTCTTTCTTATTGATTAATTTTATTTTTTTAGATAATCATCTAAATATATTCAACTTTTGTCTATGTACTCTGTCTATATGTACTTCTTCTAACTACCCAAATAATGATAAAATTCTTAGGAGTTTTAAGTATCATCTTCCCATAAGGAATGTAAACAGTTTAACCTTATTGAATTCTTTGTGATTTATCTTTCTTGTTTACCTTTTATTCTTCTCTTGAAGCTTGTATTTGTTGTGCTCTTCCCTGTCACCATAGTCAGACATGATTGAAGGAATGAACAATAACAAAGGAACAATGAAGATTTTTGTTTTCTTTCATTTTACTATATATAGAGAGAAGGAGAAGATACTGTCTGCATTTTGGCCTCTTCGTCTCTGATAAATTCCCTGGATTCTAAATTCTTGTATCAATAAAAAGATTCTGTTGATATGCAGTTCCAAGATGGTAGAGTGAGAAAGGAAGCCCTTAAAGCACCCCTCCTTCCCAGATTCATCTCAAAAGTTTGAAAACCCACCTCAAAACTGGTATAGGAACAGCAAATCAGTTCACCACCATGGGAAGAAAGATCTGTCTCACAGGGGTGGAAAATTATTGAAGTCTGAGAGCATTAGTAGAGGGCCTCACAGCAGGGGGTCTTTGCTAGAGCTGAGATCCTAGGGACTTCCACCAACAGGAGTCTCATTGTCCTGCGGGACCAGGAGCATCTGTAGCACTTCATGGCTGCATTCTGTCCATCAAGGAAAGGCCATACGGGTCTTTAATTCTTCTGCCTTAAAAAAAAACAGTATGACTCTGGTAATCATTGGTTTACCTGTTGCTCAAGTAGCTTGAAGAATGTTAAGCATAGCCTTGCTGATCTGTGAAATGAGCACAATTGTTTGATATTTTGAACATTCATTGGCACTGCCCTTCTTTAGGATTGGGACATAAACTTGCCTCTTCCAATCCAGTGATGACTATTGAGTTTTCCATTTGTGTTGGTATATTAAATAAAACACTTTAACAATGTTGTCTTTTAGCATTTAAATATTTTAGTTGGCATTCTTCCATTCCTAATACCTCTATTGCTAGCAATGCTTCCTGAGGCTCAGTTGACTTCATTCTTCTGAATGTGTGGTTCTAGGTAAATAACTGTAACTTGTTGACTATCAGAGATGTTAAAATCTTGTTTTTTTGTGTATTTTTGCCACCTTATCTTTCCGTTAAGTCCCTACCATTTTTTTATCATACAACTTTTACTGAAAATTTTCCTTTGATGTCTCATTTTTTTTCTCAGAGAGCTATCTCATCTTTCTCATTCCATTTTTAATTCTATCTCTTTGCATTGTTCATTTAGGAAAATTTTAATATCTCTCATTATTTTCAGGAATTCTGTATCTTTCCATTTCTCTTTTACTTTTCACTTTTCTTCTTTCCTCACCTATATGTAAGGTCTCATTAGACATTTTGTTTTCTTGATCTTATTTTTGTTTGGGATGTTTTTCATTGCTGCCTCCTATACAATATTGTGAATTTCTTTCCATAGCTCTTTAGACAGTCTACTGGTTTTAATTTCTTAAATCTTATAATCCCTTTCACTATATATTCATAAGGGATGCTATTTAGGTCATACCTATGTGGTCTCACAATTTTACCTACTTTCTTCAATTGTAGATGGAATTTTGCCAAAATGAAACTCATAATTTAAGTCACAGTGATCTTCCAGGTTTTATTCTAATCGATTTATGGAACTCATGCATCTTTGGCTGAGAAGTATACAATCAACTTAATTTTAGCATTGATGTATTTATATAAAGCCATCTTTTGTGTTGTAGAAAAGGAATATTTGCTATAGCCAGAGAGTTAACTTGGGAAAAACTATGTTAGCCTCTGTCCTTCTTCATTTTATATTGCAAGGCCAGACTTCCATTATTCCAATTATCTTTTCATTGCTTTCTTTAGCATTCCACTACTCTATGAAGAATGGTTCATTTTTATGTCATTTCAATAAGGTGTTGTAGGACATCATAAAACTGAGAAATGTTGGCCTTGTCATCATCAGTGGTTGGAGCATAGACATGTATTACTGTGATGTTGAATGGTTTGCTTAGACAAGAACAATTAGCATTGTTATTTTTAAGATTGTACCCTTGTACTGCTTTTCCCACCCTTTTGTTGATTCTGAGAGATAGTACATTTCTTTCAAGGGATTTTTATCATAATAGTACATACAATGACCATCTGAATTAAATTCACTTCAGCCCTTCCATTTAAGATCACTGATATACAAGATGTCAACATTTAATCATTTCATCTCCTATTGGACAACATTAAGCTTATTTGGGTTCATAGATCTTACATTCCAGTTTCCTATGAAATATTGATCTTTACAACATCAGACTTTTCTTTAATCACCAGATGTATCCACAATTGAGTTTTTTTTTTTCAGTTTTAGCCCAGCTGCTTCAGTCTGGATCTATGTGTAGTTTCCCTTTGCTTAACCCTAGTGATATGTTGGCCATCTTGTGATGTGGCCATCTTCCAATGTCATTTAAAAATATTTTAATATTGTCCTTGGAGTTTTCTTGGCAAAACACCGGAGTGGTTTGCCATTTCCTTCTTCAATGGATCATTTTTGTCAAAATTCTCCACCATGAGCTGTCTGTCTTGGATAACTCTGTGCAGCATAGCTCACAGTTTCACTTAACTAGGCAAACCCTTCTGCCCCAATAAGTTAGCGATCAAGGAGAGGTACTGTTTTCTTAGATTTTCTTTAAAATTATTATGAACTTTAGCATTTAGTCCATCATTTGTATATGATCATCCCATGTTTTATGTCTATCCCTTATTACTCATGCTTGCTTTTGTAGCACTCTACCTTTAAAATGCATTTTGGATGTTGAATTCTCTGAGTATCCATATTGGTCTCTTTAGATATATTTCCTTTTTTTTTTCTCCTCAGAGTAGTTTATCTTTTCTTTGGAATTTCATTCTTGACAGTTTCCTGTACACAGTTGGACTATTTTCTCTAGTGGAGTTTTAGTTTATTCTATTATATCTACCCTCTTCCTGAACTATTTGAACTGCTTAAAAATCTAGTCATTCTATCTGGAGGCCATATGTAAGACAGTGCAAGACTTCCCTTAGCTTCAATATCATAAATTCTAAAATCTAGAAGTCAATTCCTGCCAATTTTTTTTTAGCATTTCTAACCAGAAACCAGTCACCAACTGTTGATGAGGGTAAGATTGAGAATTGTAATTCTCACCAGTTTCTTCATGTTTTGAAAGATGAAATTACTCTGAGGCAAACCAAGAAATCATTATATATGTTGTTTCTGCTAGAGGAAAAAAAACAAATAATTGAAGTTGTACTGTACTATTGCTTTAAATTTCCATGCAAGGTTAGAACTATTAATCTTTCTGTCTGGGTCCTCTTTAGTACTTCTAAGAAGAGATCTTTATTCCTGTTTCTGCCTTTCTTAGAAAATATCTGAGCTTTGATTTTCACTAGTGACCACTAGGGTATCTTCCAACTCTTCAGAATCTCTTATTTTAATAGATATGATTATGTGTGTAGGGAAATATAGTTATGTGTATATGGAAAAGCTTGCTAGCAGGGAAATTATGGAGGAAAAAAATCAAATGGATTAAATTTTAATTAGCTTGCCTATTGTCCCCTTGTTTAGCTCCCTGGCAATAAAAAAAGTAGGCATACTGTAAAGGATGCTTGTTCAGGGATTATGAAATATGGAGTAGAAGACTAAAAAGAAAAAAAAAGGTGTTCTCATTTCAGTCTCTATGTGGCCACATTTGAGGTTTACTTAAGAAAGATGGCAAAGTGATTTGTCATTTCCTTCTCCACATCATTTTACAGATGAAGAAATCAAGACAAAGAGGGTTAAATGATTATTGCAAGCTCACACATCTAGTATGTGTTTAAGGCCAGATTTGAACTCAGGAAGATGAGTCTTCCTCATTCCAGGACTGACTGTCTTTCCCTCTATCCTGTGCATCATCTTGCTCAAAAAGAAAAAGTAGAGAGGTAGTTTGATGGGGTCAGGGTAAGACAGATTGATAATGACTGGACATTTAGCTCCTTATGTACAATTTTTACGAGCCATACATATGACAAAGCAAATAGAGTGCTTGAGGTGGAGTCATGAAGACCTGAATTAAATCTTGTCTCACACATTTACTAGCTCTGGAATTCTGATCAAGTCTCTTGACCTCTCTCAAGCTAAATTTCCTTATATGTGAAATGTGGTTAATAATAGATTCTATATCCCAGTATTGCTGGGAGGATCAAATGAGTTAACATATATAAAGCACTTTGAAAACCTTAAAGCAATATGTATATATATATATATATGTGTGTGTGTGTGTGTGTGTGTGTGTGTAAATGATAGCTCTTTTATGATTATTTCCTCTTATTTTTTTTAGAAATAAATACATTACTAGTTGGATTTTGAATAACAATATGGCATTTTATTTCCATGACTATCAAATGATAAAAAACAAAAGCTTCTCATACTTTTAAGCTATGATGATAGATTACATCATAGAAAGAGAATTCCAAAGTCAATTTTTTTTACATTAGATCAATGAAGCATGAATTTCATCATTGTATTAAATTCTTTCCATGGACTATGAGATATTTTATTGCACAATATTTTTCCCCAATATGCTGGAAATAATTTTGCAAATAAATTCTTCATGCAGGTACATACACTTTTAGGCCACTAGAGGTAATATTTGTAAAGGTACTTAGCAAAGCACTAGGAATATACAAAGTGTTTAATAAATACTTGTTTCTCTTCTCTTCCCTCTAGGGATGGTTTGATGCTCTTTAGTGCCTGTATGAGTAAATATAGAAAATAATTAAAGTCTAATACTTCTTAATTTGATAGAAATGCATTCTGTTAAAAGGAGACTTATTCAAACATATTATCTCTAATATACAGTTAAAAACTTATTTAAATAAAAGCAAAAGAAGAGAGAAGTTGAAGCATATTTCATACTAAGAAAGAAGCCTTATAGAACCATATTTTCAGTGGAGAAAATCTGAACTATCAAAATGAATTGAAAGCAATGTAAAAGATGAGATTTTAAATGCACATTCTTCTATTTTAAGAGTACTTTGTCAGCAATGTACAAATCTGCATTTAGCCTTCAAGTATAACAAAACATCCCTGTGTGGTTTCTTATGACAGTATGTACCTTGATATTTAACAAGCTTATTTTTTAAAATGATTTTTAAAAATCTCTCAAAAATGAAAACAAGTATCTACCCAATCAAACCAAGGTTCTTCATTAGCTGTTCTCTTAGTTGAATGTTAACATTATTAATAAAAACAATACAAATATAGAGGATATAGAGTGACTATATACATATAGATTTAATGTATACCTCTGTATTTAAAAAAAAAGGACTCAAGATGGTGGCATAGAAGCAGCAAAGTTTCGTAGCTCCCACACAGCCACCTTAAATACCCATAAAATATAACTCTAAAGAAATTTTAGGGCTCCAAAACACACAAAAATACATAAAACACATCTCTTGCTGAAGGCAGCTCTGCAGGAGGGGCTCATTGAGACAGGCTGGGAGCTGAGGACAGCCCAGTCCAAAAGCATGGCCTGGCCCCAGGGAGGTCGGGAAAAGCCAGCTGGAGTCTACAGGAGAGTGAATCGGCAGCACCTGTGGAAATCTCCACATTTATTAAGCCAGGAAAAATAAGGCTAAGGAAAAGGTCAGTGGAATTTAAGCTAAATTTTGGGGAAAAAAAGCAGTCCAGCTGAACTGCCCTCAGGGCAAGGAAGCAGCCCAACCCAGCCTCCTCAGAGCTCCTGGCCTGTGGATAGCAGAGGGGCAAAAGCAATTGATCAAAGGCCAAGGGCTCTTGCATTGAGCAGCCTGGATCCTGATTGTAGTCTTGGATGGTGGTCCTGGGGTGCACTTTCAGTGAGCCAAAGCTGGCAGGGGCTGCAGCACCCCCCCCCCCCCAATAGCTCTGACAACTGTGAAAACCCCAGCAAATTGGGACAGAGCTACTCCCCTGGAAGCAGTGTTCCACAGAGCTAAAAATTCAAGCAATTAATTGACTGGCCAATATGAGGAGAAGGAAGCAAAGTAAGAACAGCAATAAAACTCTAGAATCCTTTATTGGGGATCGTGGTATGGAGCAGGAGGAAGACAGCACAGTCAGAACTCCCACACCAAATGCTTCCAAGATACAAGAAGATTGCCTACAAGCCATATATCAACTTTAAAAGGACTTTGAAAACCAAATAAGAGAAGTGGAGGAAAAACTGGGAAGAGAAATGAGAATGATGCAAGAAAGAGTCAACACCCTGACTGAAGAGAATTATCAAAGTTGAACTATTTATATATATATATATATCTGTGTGTGTGTATGTATGTATTTATGTATACCTACAGCTATGTCTGTATAGGAGGGTATATATGTGTATGAATACATATCTGAGCATATGTGTATATGTGTACATAGAGGGTACAGGATCAATTGAATACGAAGGGATGATACTTTAAAACGTGAAATTCTGAGGTGGGAAAGAATTAGAATGAGAGGAGACAGGGAGAGACAAAATGGGGTTAATCATTCCATATAGAAGAGGCAAGGGATAACTGTTACAACTTTACTTTCACTTACTCTCATTGAAGTTGGCTTAGGGAAGGAATGATATAAACTCTTAACTGGGTATCATGCCACACAGGGGAGTAGGAGGGACAGGGAGGGGAGGGCAGGATCTGGGGGAGGGTTGCTGGAAGCACACACTTCCGTAAAGAGACAGGAACAGGGTAGAGAATAGAAAAAAGCGCGGGGCATGATAGGAAGGAGGGACATATAATCAGCCCCTCACAATATGTCCACTGTAGAGATGTCCTGCATAATTATACATGGATAGCCTGTACTGAATTACTTGTCCTTCCAGTGGGGGTGGGTGACAAGGGAGGAACCCAGGGAATCTAGAATTTAAAGCTCTACAATCAAATGTTAAGAAAAAAAAATGTATATATGTATATATATATATATATATATATTCATGTGTGTGTATCTATATTTGTATATACACACATCATCATCATCATCATTATTATTATTATTATCATGCAACTTGGAATTAAGATATACATGTATGGGGGTAGTGAGACCCTCCCTCCCCTACCAGAAAGTAAGAGGGGTGTTGGGGGAGGGCAAAGAAGAGAGCAGGTTGGGGGAGGGGCTTTACAGAGGGATCGCTCTTTGGGGGATGGGGATGGGGTAAAGATGAGGAGAAAATTCTATAACTCAAAATCTGGTGAAAATGAATGATGTAAACAAGAAAATAAATGAAATAATTAAAACTACATGTAACAAAAATTTACACTTTCTTATGCTAGGCTTTTACTATTATTTGTAAACTGAAATGATTATGTTTGCTGAGAATTGTTAAGTATACAAGAAAAAGAGAACTGAAGTATAATTTTTTTAAGACTCAAATAATCAAAAGGTCTTGCTACATGTTTAAGTCTACAGGTGGTACCTCATTAAAAATGTTACTGATATTTAAGTTATAAAGGATGCATTCTAAGTAGACCAAAAATGTTTCTAGGCATGGGAACCGTGAGCATATTTATTCTACCATTCTTCACTACATATTTGTCCTCAAAACTGGGTCAAACTTAACATCTATCTTCTATACTACTACTGCCATGCTTTTGAAAGATTATATAGGAAATAATAGAGGCAACTAGGTTGTGCAGTGAATACAGCACCAGTCAGAATCAGGAGGACCAGAGTTCAAAGTCTTAGACACTTGGAACTTAACTATCTGTATGACTTTGGGCAAGTCACTTAACCTCAATTGCCTTGCCTTTCCCCCCTCCAAAAAAAGTAGTAGCTTATGTTGTCTAATTTAGGCTGGGCACTCACTGATTCAGGGTAATCCATTTATTCTTTCATGATTGACTGTTGTTCACTCCCTTCAACTACTGTTTCAAAAATTTTCTCTTCCTCTCAAACTCTCACTTCTTAGCCTATAGTTTACACTTAGCAGAAACCCTTGCCACCTAGAAATATTGAGAAAATTAAAGTCGTTCTTCATGAACTCCTTCATCTCCTTTACTTCACAACTCAAAGCTTTTCTATATTTTCACCTCTCCACTCCTTTAGTCCTGGGTCTCCAAATAAGAGGTGATGTTTTTTTTTTAATAATAGGAGCCAATCTACTTATGCCTTTAATCCGTTTTATACCAGCCCTTTCAGGAATTACTTGGTATATGACACTTACTAGCTATGTGACACTAGGCAAATCACTTAATCCTGTTTGCCTCAGTTTCTTTATCTAGAAAATGGGATGTAGAAGGAAATGGAAAACTAATTTAGTAACTTTGCCAAGAAAACCGCAAATATAATCATGAAGAGTTGGACATGACTGAGATGGCTAAACAAGAACAACATCTACTACTTCTTTCCCTGTTACTACTCTTTTCTTAATAAATGATAGTAATTATTTTTATTAAAAACTTCATTCTCCTTTGTCATGTCTTCATTAAATATCATTTTACAGCTGGCCTCTCTATCACTGTTTAAAAGTATAGAGCGATTCTTCCACAATTGCTTTCATTTCTTCCTCACCTCTGCCCTCCACCATCCAATTTCTGAATTCTTGGTACTCTATCTGCAGACCCTACCATTTTCAAAGGACATAAGTGATCATTTAACTAATAAAGCAATCAGTTTTTATGAGTCTTTATTCTCTTTGGCTTCTCTTTAGCTTTTGACATTGCTGAGCCCCTACTTCTGGGCACTCTCTTGGGTCCTGACTTCTGTGATGCTACTTGAAGTTCTTGAAGACTCTGCTTTGGTAATTATTATCTTCTCTCTTCATATCTTCTTTCTTTTATGTTTATTTTATATAGATATAACCTCCCTGAGATTCATCAGTAAAATGAAGGTTGGATAAATAGCTTCTGAGGTCCCTTCTAACTGTAGATTCAGGATTTTACGATCATCTTTTAGCTGATCAGATATCAACTCTTCCAGTATATATGGCTCCTAAAATTGTATAATTATCCCTGATTTCTCTTCTGAACTCTAGTCCCATGTCATTAGCTGCCTACTATTTAGACAGATAAAGCATTTATTAAACAAAAAAACCAGTCCTAAAATATATTAGATTCTAAATAGGGGAAAGCAACATATTTAAGAGAACTAGAAAGTGGGATAAAGAACAGAACAATTGAGGGTATTGGGCAAGGATGTTGAAGAGGAGGTCAAGAAATTGAGGAGCCTGTAAAGCCAATCAGCAGTAGATTCCTGAGAGAATGCTACTGTGAAGAGCTTTTAAGATTCGGATTACACAGTATTAGTGAACACTCTGTTTGTTCCATTCCAAATCTTTATTCAGTACAATGTTCACAGTTTCAACAGTTCACAAT
>JAQQSW010016692.1:0-11620 GCA_028646575.1 Pseudocheirus occidentalis | reverse complement strand
TCTCAGGATGGAAGGAGATATCTACATTCAGAGAAAGATCTAGAAAGACCAGAGTTTAAATGGAGACTGAAGCAATCTACATGCTATCGCTCTTTTTTATGTTTGGCTTTGTTTCCTTTTTCTCATTGTTCATTCCATTGGTTACAACCCTTCTATACAACCAGACTAATGTCCACTGTGAAAGTATTTGCAGATCCTGTACTTGACTGCATGCTGCCTTTGGGGGGGGGGGGGGAATGGGGAGGGAAAGAAGGAGGGAAGAAAATTTGAAACTCAAGGGACTTGGAACTGAATTTTGTAAACTAAAAGTAAATAAATCAATTTTTAAAAATATCTAATTGAAGTTTCTTGAATGCAGCCTTATTTGATTACAGCTAAATATTAATGTGACCTTCCAACATGAAAAGGTGCCCCCACTCCAAACTTAGGTTAAGAGTCAAGTGAGGGGGCGGCTAGGTGGCGCAGTGAATAGAGCACCGGCCCTGGAGTCAGGAGGACCTGAGTTCAAATCTGGCCTCAGACACTTAACACACACACACAAAAACTAGCCATGTGACCTTGAGCAAGTCACTTAACCCCAACTGCCCTCCAAAAAGAAAAAAGAAAAAAAAATTTAAAAAAGAGTCAAGTGAGATAATACAGTGAGGAACTTTGCAAACTAAAAGCAATATATAAATGATAACTAGTGTCTTTGGCTTTGGTTCTGAAAGACTAGATTAGGGGACCAAGAAGTTGAGGTTTACTAGAGATAGGATTGGAGAAGAGGTGTTACCTCTCTTATCAATGGCTACAGCCAACGGTATCTCCTCCAAATAGGGTTCTCTCCTAGGCAGAAGCAATCTTGACCACTTAAATTATCGGGAACTTCAAATAAATGCCTATTCAACTGCATTGAATTCATCTAGTAGCACACATATTCCCTCCCCTCCAGCAACTTATAATACTTTAAGAAAGATATTTAAATCAATTCAGCTAGCAGCTAAAGCAAGTCAAACAAGCATTTCTAAAATGCTTAACTATGAGCCAAGTACAAAGAGAAAAGAAGACTACATGGCTGGCCTGGGTACTTTCCTTAAAACAGAAGTTGTAAAAGGAGTTGACCAATTCAAAAAAGGGGTCTTAGGGACCAAGTGAAGTTTCATAGTGAGAAGGCTGACGTGGAAGCGAAGAAAGTCTAGGGAATAAAGACTAAAGACCACAGAGGAATGTACAGGGTACAACGCTAGGTGTTTGGATTTACAAAGACAAAGTTCAAAAGTATCTTCAAAGGGTTTCAACTCTATAGTCTATATATTTTATATTGTATAAATACATATATAGTACATATATATAATTTAGATCTATCTTAAAATGTATAATTATATGAACATATAATTGTATAATTATATGTATAGATATATATACTAAATGTATAATTGTATGAAAAAACACCTCCCACCTTCCTTACAGAAGTAAGTGGACTATGGGGGCAGAATATTGCATGCAGTATCAGACTCGTTGATTAGAGTGTTCATTAGTTTTGTTGAGATTTAAAAAAAAATTAGGGAGTGGCTAGGTGGCACAGTGAAGAGAGCACTGGCCCTGGAGTCAGGAGGACCTGAGTTCAAATTTGGCCTCAGACAACACTTACTAGCCATGTGACCTTGGTCAAGTCACTTAATGCCAATTGCCCTGCCCTCCTCCTCAAAAAAAAAAATGTAATTGTTTCAAGGAATGGCTTTGCTGGGGAGGATTATCTTCAGAAATGAAAACGAAGTAAAAAAAGCCACGAGTAAAAACTGTTTTGTTTTTTGGTGAGGCAATGGGGTTAAGGGACTTGCTAGTACATGATAAATTTTTTTTTTAAGAATTTAAATATATATGTAGTAGAAGGTGATTAGACAAAATACCACAAGAAAACTTGAGCAGGTAGAATCAAAGAGAGTCCCATGATAAAGGTGATACCTGAACTAGACCTTGAAAGAACAGAAGAATTTTAAAAGGATATGAAAGAAATGTGGTCCAAATATGGAGGAAGTTCTGCGTTAATACATGAAAGCAGGAGAGAGAAACAAGATTAAGGGCAGGGTAAAGGATGGAAAACTGTGACTGTAGGTATAGTAGAGAAATCTTTGGACTTGGAGTTAGAAAAGTTCAGGTTTACTTCAGACTACTTCCTTCCTGTCACCTTGATCAAGCCATTTATCTACATTTTCTAGGCCTCATTTACTCATGGTACAATGTGGTAGGACTACTGAGGTCCATTCCAGCTCTAACATACTGTGAGGATAGAAACTGGGAAAGGATAGGAATAAGAACACTGAGAGAAGTAGAAAGGAAAACAAGTTTTATTCTGGGCTTTTGCTCTGAAAGACTGGTTTAGGGCACCAAGAAGTTGGAGTTACTAGTCAAGGGATAAGAGAAGTACCAAGCAGGCAGAAATGTGCAAAATAAATAAATAAATTCCAAGCAGACTTATAACCAGGGTAGGGTAATCAGGGCTCCGATCCATGGAACTGAGATTGAGAGGGCACCACTAACACTATCTGGTTATAAGCTTTACCTCTCCAGGGAAAGTCGTAATAAGCTTTACACTCCAGGTTATCTCCTCTCTGTCCAGCTCTACCCATGACAGCAGCAACCTTGACCATGTATTGGTCATTTCAAATAAATGCCTATTCAACTGATTGAATTCATTTGGTAGCACATATGACCAGATATTCTTCCAGACATAGTGATCTACCATGAAGCTTGTGGAGGACAGCCCTGCTTTTGGAGGGAGGAGGGATAGATATCCAGCCAGTAAAAGAGAGAAACCTATTTTCTGCATATATTTCTCAGTGCTTTAAAAAAAATTGTTTTTTCTTACATGGTATGGCTTTCTGGGTAGATGTGGTGGGGAGGAGATATATTTGGAAATGAAAGTGATGCAAAAACAAATAATAACAATAATTGAATTATCATCAATACTAATTAACAAATTTACCTCTGAGTACCAGAGTATTACCTAGAAGAAATCAAAGAAATAAAACTACCCTGCCCATAGAAATTTCTCTGCTATGAATAATTAGTTGCTTGCTAACTGTGCATTAATTATAAACTTTTGAAACATAATTCTTGTTCACATGGAACCCTTCTGCAGGTTAATCACATTTTAAAATAAGAGTGCTTTTTGAAAATGTAACCATGTTCAAAATTTCTGCTGCTTCTTTTAACAACTCTCAGTTTCATTAAGAAGCCAGAGTGGCAGCTTTTGCAAAAACTCAATCATGGAATATTTCTCAAGTTCTATCATCAACTTTATCTTCAGGAATGGATAAAAAATCCCAAGGCTTCTATAGATTCTCTTACTTGGGAAATCCTCTGAAATAGCTGTTAAAATAATTAAGCCAGTGTCCTCGATTTAATCTTTAAGGCTGACCAGCCAGCATTGAATCACTGTAGTCTTCCAGGTCAGACAGGAAAAGAATTGACGTCCTTGCAAAATACCACTACGTAAATCTCCCTGAAAAAAAATGGCAGCCTATCGTACACAGTTGGATAATCAGATGCCCTCCACAACAGTTCCCTGAACAGGTGAGTTGAGGAACTTGGCACTTAGGGTTTGGGCCTCTAATGATGTCCTTGTGTAAACTGTCAAAGATCCATGACACACTTTCTCTGACATAAGACATCCCACTGAGTTATCAAGATGTTTCCTCTGTCCATAAAACCAACGAAACTATTAGGAATGATCATTTGGCACACGCTATGCTCAAGGGACAAATACGGTAAGGGATGTTTCACACAAAAGGGGCTTCCACCGCTGGCCAGCAATGTCAGTCTGTAACTAAAAACAGAGGTATATAAAAATAAACTTGTAACTCTTCACCCTGAACAATGAAAATGTTTTCGAGCAAACCACACAATTTAAGCAGCTTAGGAGTTTTCCAGCTCCTTTCTCCAGCTTTTACTTTTTAAAAAGGAAAAACAAAACAGTAGGTCTGCTGATCCAGTAGCCTCAGTCCATTAATTCTCAGCAACATTGCCCTCAAGAGATAAAGGATGAAATGGTTCTCCAAAAGGGCCAGTTGTTTTATCCATTTTTCAATAAATAGAAATAAAGAGGTGTCTAGATGGCACAGTGAATAGAGCACCTGACCTGGAATCAGGAGAACCTCAGTTCAAATCCAGCCTCAGACACTTAACACTTAATAGCTATGTGACCTTGGACAAGTCACTTAATCCTAATTGTCCTGTCTTCCCTCCTCCAACAAGCAAAATAAATAAATAGAAATAAAGATCCAGTGAATGTTAAGTTCTCTTAGGACAGTGTTTTTCACTTTGTCCTTGGTAACCTCAGCACTTAACTAGCACATAATAGGTACTTAATTAAATGTATTTTCAATTGCCAAACATAATAAGTAACATTATTAATCATTAATAAAAAATTCATGCAATAAGCATTTAAGTACCTACTGCTGTGCCAGGATTATATGCTAGGTACTGAGGATACAAAGACAAAAATGAAATAGTCTCTGCCCTCAAGGAGTTTACCTTCCATTGAAGGAGGAAGCATGTACCAATACATATAAAATATATCACATGAAAGTCAAACTGCATTTTATGAATACTTATTATTGTTCAGAAAAATCAACGTTATTATTATACCCAATTTCAGAGAGGCAAACTAAGGCAACTCATGATCCAAGCTTTTAAAAGGAAAGCAAAATTAAGGCAATTCCCTGGATGTTTTGAGTAATACTTTCTTTTCTTTTTTTTTCAGATTTTAATTAAATTTATTTTTAACCTTCTGTTCTTTTTAAATTTTAGGTTCTAAATTTTCCCCCCTCTCTTACTGCTTACCCTGCCCACTGAGAAGGCAAGCATGATATCAATTAGAGATGTAAAATCAAACTTCAGTTTGTCCTCAGAGTTCATTAGCTCTCTCTCTCTGAAGGTCAATAGCATGTTTTCATCATGAGTCCTTTGGAATTGTCTTGGATCATTCTGTTGATCAGAGTGGCCAAGTCTTTCCCAGTTGGTCATCATTACAAAATTACTGTTACTGTGCATAATTATCTCCTGGTTCCTCTCTTTTTACTTTGCTTCAGTTTATATGTGTCTTCCTGTGTTTTTCTGAAACCAACACTCTTTATCATTTCCCACAGTATAGTAGTCTTCCATCCCAATTAATGAGTATCCCCTTGATTTTTTTAGTTCCTCATCACCACAAAAAGTATTGCTTTAAGTATTTTTTGTACATAAAAGTTCTTTTCCTTTTTCTTTGACCTCTTTAAGATACAGACCTAGTAAAGGTATTTCTGGGTCAAAGGATATGCAGTTTATAGCCTTTTGGGCATGGCATAGTTTGTAATTGTTCTCAGGAATAGTTGAACCAACTTACACAACTCTACCAGCAGTTCATTATTATACATTTTTCACTCACCCCTCCAGCACTTATAATTTCTGATAAATGTGAGGTGGCACCTCCAAGTTACTTTAATTTGCCTTTCTCTAAATCAGTAATGACTTGGAACATTTTTTCATATGACTATAGACAGTTTTGATTACTTCTTCAGAAAACTGCCCTTTTATATCCTTTGACCATTTATCAATTGGGGAATGGTTATTATTTTTATAAATTTGACTCAGTTCTATACTCAATATATATTTGAGCAATGAAGCTCTCAGAAAAACTTGCTGTAAAATTTTTTATATTATTTCATTTTCCATGGTACCTTTTAGCATAATGTAGTTTCCCTGAATATCTCTCTTAATTAGATCTATTTTTGCTTTTACTTTATCTGATATCATTATTGCTACCCCTTCATTTTTTTTTTACTTCAGCTGAAGCATATGAAATTCTGCTCCAAGCCTTTTTTTTTTTTTGCTCTTATTTTTGTAGGGGGGAAAGAGAGGGAAGAGAGGGTAATTGGGGTTGTGACTTGCACAAGGTCACATCACTAGTAAGTGTTAAGTGTCTGAGGCTGGATTTGAACTTAGGTCCTCCTGACTCCAGAGCCAGTGCTGTATTCACTGTGCTACCTAGCTACCCCAAGCCCTTTATTTTTAAATTCTGTGTTTCTCTCTGTTTCCAGTAAGACTATTTCCCCCCTTTTTTCCTGAGAATATATGGCAAAATCTTAAATAATATTTTCTCTAAGAGAGTTAATTGAAAAGAAAGAGCCCTTAAAGCAAGGTAATTTGAATAAAAGCAGGTTTGTTACCTAAGCTTTAGGTACTTTAGATTTTATCCATTCTCTCTTTGGATTGACTGCTGGAGTCCTGATCAACAAAACATTCAGAATTTTCTCTGCATGTATTCCATGGGTTATCATCTGAAATGAGCATGGTCTGGTTAACCACTCCTAGATATAACTTGGTAGAGGGCTTCCTATTCAAGAATGAAGATGTTAAATTCTTGGTTTTCCTCTTCTCTACCACAAACTCTAAGCAGAATTAGTTACCTCCTTCCACCACTTCCATTCCAGGAACTAGTTCCTCCTTTTTGGAAAGAATTAGATCCAGAAAAGGAGCTTCTTTCATATTTTGAAGGATGAAAATAGTCAGGGTAAGAAGTTAACTTTGCAGAGAAAGTACTCCAGCACATGTCTGGATAATTGAAATGCCCCATCAATAATAGATCTTTGTGGGGGCAGCTAGGTGGCGCAGTGAATACAGCACCAGCCCTAGAGTCAGGAGGACCTGAGTTCAAATTTGACCCCAGACACTTAACACAAAAACTAGCCGTGTGACCTTGGGCAAGTCACTTAACCCCCAACTGCCCTCCAAAAAAAAAAGCAAAATAATAATAATAATAATGATAGGTCTTTGTGCATGACTTAAGATCTACTTTCTGAACTCTTCATCTATCTCCTCTTTCTGTCCAGGTGGTCTACAGACCATCACCATGCCAATGATACTATTGCTTCTCCTTCTGTCTCCATTAAACTTCACTTAAGTATTCTCACCTTTGACTACTAGATTTTTTTTTTTTGGTAATAAATCCTTTCAATCTGAGATGCTACTTGTAAAGACTTATAGGAACAGATAAAAATTGAATTAAATGTGAAGGAAGAAGAGAGAAACACTATTTTAGAAACGTATTGTGTGACTAAATGATGACCTTGTTCTTTTCCCTTAAACGGGCTTTCCAGTTCCTTAAACTGCCCTGCTGATTAAGCAGGTTACAGAAGAAATTTCTCGATCTTGTGTCAAGTCCAACAATCAATTTTCCTTGTAGAGTAGAATAATAACCCCACTGGTCCAATTAAATAGCACAGAATGCTGCTGATTGGCTATGTACTCTAAGCAGACCTAAAAACTATACAAAGCCCATGTGTACCATTGAGGAGGATTGAGAAGAATTGTTATCAGCAAATACCCTCCCTTAGAATGCTAATAATTTGTTTTCTCTTCAGTTTGGTTATTCATTTTATTTGAATTCCAGTTTTTTGGACCTGCTGGTGGGTGAGATACTCTTCGGGATCTCTAGGAACACAGGCTTAGAAGTTGCCCAACAAAAGCAAAGCCAGAAAAACAAGATAAATTTGACTACAGCAATAAAATAGAAAGAACAAACACAAAACCATAAAAAAAAATTTAATGTAGGAAAATTATGTTATTTTTAAAAACAAGCTTTGCCCCAAAGAAGAAATATAAGAAGACATATCCTTTGTAGATGTGGGATCCAAAAGTATAAAAAGTACATAATATCAGATTTTTTTTTTGATGCACTGGTCTTACTGAATTTCTCCCTTTTCTTCTTCTCTTCCTTTTTTCTTTTTTCAAAAAATAAGTTCACAGTCTGCTTAGCTTTGCTGGGACCCTTTCATAGACTTTTTTTCTCCCTACCCCACTGCCCCACATTAATCTCTGACCTCAGTCTATCTGCACACTGTTCCTTTTACCCACAGCAGGATAATGTACTGAATCTCCCAGAAGACCACACAAGGCACTTCCCAGTCAGGACAGAACATATCATGCTTTGATGATACAATATTCTCAAAAGAACAATACTGAACTTGCAGTTAGGGATGTCCATCTGTAACCAGTCACCACAGAGGCACCCTCAGGCTGCCACTATACCATATTTTCAATCCTGGGAGACTATAGGTTTCAGAGGGTATTCATGAAGCCTGTTTTCAGCCCTTCTTCAGTGGTGAATGAGTTATTCCCTCCACTGCTCAGCTTGGCTGCCTCCTTGTCGATCTTGGTGCCTCAGCTGGAGGAGCAAATGCAAGGTATTTCATATTTTAAAGAAACTGACCTGAAAAACAGATCAGGGAGATATAATTTAAGAATCATCAGACTATCTGAAAGTCAAGACCAAAAAAGAGTCTAGATATAAAATTTCAAAACATCATGAAAGAAACTTCCCAGGGACTGCTAGGTGGTGCAGTCCTAGAGTCAGGGGGACCAGAGTTCAAATTCAGCCTCAGACACTTAACACAAAACTAGCCATGTGACCTTGGGCAAGTCACTTACCCCCAATTGCCCTACCTTCCCCCCTCCCCCCCCCAAAAAAAGCAAAAACAAGAAACTTCCCAGACTCAAGCCCTCAGAGAAATGTGGGAGGTCTCCTACTCCATCAACTCCAACATCAAATCAATCACTAACATTTGATCTTACAACATTACTCACTTCAGGATCTTACCCCCATTACAAAAAATTTCCTTCCTGGTCTCCCTGCCTCCAGGATCTTCTCCTGAAATCCACTCTGCACTATCCTTTCCAGAACTTCCCACCTGAAGGCTTACCCACCTCATGACCTCCACTTCTGTTTATGGAAATCCCACCAAAGTTTTGCTGTCCAGCTCAAAGTCACTTTTTCTATGAAGCAACCACTGCAAACCCAGGCAAAACACCTGTCACACTCTGCTCTGTATTCCACTTCAAGTACAAGCCTCATCTCTCTTCCAGAATGAAGGCAGCACTAGGACCCTGATTTCAGAAGTTCTCAGGCTGAAGAAGACAAAATAAAGGTATCCTTAGAGTCAGTGGTTCTCTGTACCTCTTCTTCAGTCTTAGAAACTCTCACTCTTGAATGGTCATCAAGCATTCTTCCCCTTCCCTAGATATAGTCAAGCATGTTGGCTGTCCTCTCCAATGATGTCCCAAGGAAAAATCAACTCCCTTTGCTCTCCCTTAGTCCCTGGGTCACGGATGGTGGGCCATTGGTTATTACTCATTTAAGTAACCCTGATTAGGAACTAGAGACTTCCAGGTGCTGCTTGAGAGATAAGGTTCTTACTACCCAGGTCATTTAAAGGGGAATTCAAGCTTCATTGCTGAGAATTTAGTGCCTAAGAAGTTGTGTTTAAAGATGTAGTCATTCATGTTGGTTATTTTATGAAAGAATTAGCACCCCACGAGGTAACCACTTAGAGCAAGTTAATACCTACTAAGTGACAACTTAGAGACTGGGTGTTCACACCTAATCACTGAGGCTCCACCCGCTAATTTAGGATATAAAGAACCAACCCACACACCAAGATCCCAAAGCCCACAGGCTGAACATCACAGAACAGCTGAGAGCTAAAGACTGGAGAGCTGACAAGGTACCTGGAGATCTCTGAAAATCTGGAAGCTGAGACAGCTGGCACTCTGACAACATATTGAAATTGGTAAAGATTGGACTCATTACCCCCATAAATGGAATACAAGGGTATACCTAGAAATTTGGAGTCTAGGAAGGAGAAAGTGATAGGCTCCTTCTCCTTTCAAACTGGAACACTCTGTGGCATCCAACCTTTACTGCTCCCCTCACAGACACCACCCATTCATCTTCTCCAGCAGGAAAATGCCCACATTCCTCCAAGAGGCCCCACCAAGAACTTCCCAGCCCAGAGATGCTCCCATTATGTTCAGGTGACCCAAGACTCTGAGTACAAAAAGCTAGATGCCTATTTGAAATTGGGAGTGTCCATCTGGAATTATGTTACTGCAGGGCCAGCCCAGGCTGACCTTGTGCAGTGGTTTAGACCCTGGGAAACAGGACCAAGGACAGTGGCTGATGAGGAACACAGCTGGACTACAGGTCACCTCCTGCTTCCCTTGGTAATTAGTCAGAGCCAGGGGGCAGCAATCTGTAGGATTCAGGAGGCAGAAGCCTGCTCACCTCCCAGAAAGGTAGTCCTACAGCTCCCAAAGCAAAGATCTGCCTCCCTGCCACCTATGCACTCACTCAGGCCACCCTTGAAGACCAGGAGGAGACTTGTTTTTGACTCTTAATCAGTCTCTTCCCTAGCCCCTAAGAAGACTGGCTGACTTAGACCATTAACGACTTTGGGACTTTGATTTCAGCATTTCCCCTAAGCCTCAGTTTCCTTTTCTCTCCAACAAGGAGCTTCTACTAAATGACTCTTGGGGTTCTGAATTGCTCTAAATCCACAATCTTTTATATTCTCACCTTTGAAATTTTGAAAATAAATATTCCCATGGGGAAAAAACATATATGATTATTATATATCTCTTAGGATGGTGGGGGAAGGACAGAACACAGGGGGAAATCTAATATATAAAAATAAGATATCAACAAAATTAATTTAAACATATGTATATATGTGTGTGTATACATACATACATACATATATATACATGTATTTAGAATGCTACTTCGCTGACCCCATTTATACATTGTGTTCTTTTGAATAAGATATCCACATTTTAGTTATTGGTCCTATCTACCAGGTCTCAGTGATATCTAAGAGGTCAAATTTGTCTAATTGAGTTAGTATTTCTAGTTTGCTCTGCTTGTTGCTCATACTTTGTGCTGAGGCCATGAGTTTTACTATGCTCTTACCTCTCTGATTTTGCTTTTGTTGACTTCTGTGTATCTCAGCTGTGATTCCTTTTCTATTTTGTGACTCCTCTCTATGGTATCTAATTTGTTGGTTCTCTGTAGGTGACTTTTCTTTCCTTTTTCCTTCTCTTTTTAAAGCCTTTTTCATTAGATTTGCTATATGCTTACTACTTAGCTATGGTCCATCCATCCCTACCCAGGAGTCTGCCATTTCTCTATGGTGAACTAACCCATTCTCAGACACTATCTTCTTTAACAATCTGTTTACTTCTCAATTTTGTTTTTCTTTTGTATATTCCTTGTCCTTCATGGACACCCCATGTGCCTTTATAATATTTAATCTCTTCCCCAGAATTCTTTCCAGCTTCCTTCTGGCAGCATCTTTTTGCCTACATGAATTGCCAAAATTAAACTGTAGTCATCCCTTTTGACTAGTCCTGAAACATTCTGTCACATCTTGGATAAAAGGATGGGAAAGAAAAGAGGACTTTTCTGGTATTAGCCAACACTACTTGCCTCAGCACTCTCTTAGTCAGAGGTCACCCTCCTCCATTACTCTTCTTCCTCTGACCATTAATGGATGATCTCTCAATTAACAGCTCTTTATTCTGGGAATAAAGACGCTCTGTTCTCAGAGGTCTAACTCCTTTTTTTTCCCTCCAGAAAAGGCTTCATTCAAAACTGTCTTTTAGCCCCAAAAGTTTAGTATGTGCTTAGCACAGTGCCTGGTGGATAGCAGGCATTTAATAAATGTGTACTGATTGAGCCTTCTTCTGTGTGATATTCTTCCACTTCTTAGTTTCTTGGCATAGATTGTGACTCCTTTCTATCCCTTCAGATTCCTCGCTTCTTTCT
>JAQQSW010016691.1:0-11620 GCA_028646575.1 Pseudocheirus occidentalis | reverse complement strand
AATATCATCCCTTCCTATTCAGTTGTTCCTGTGCCCTCTGTCTGTCTATACCTGTGCACATATATACACACATATGTATTAATATACATATATACCCTCCTATATAGACAAAATATACATTTATATTCCCTTCAACTATCCTCATATTGAGAAAAGTTTGATAAGTTACAATTATTGTTTTTCCATGTAGGCATGTAAATATAGTTCGACTTTGATAAGTTCCTTATGATTTCAAGCTACCTTTTTAAAAAAAATTAAATTATTTCTTTTTAGTTTTCAATATTGACCTCCATAACTTTTAAATTTTTTCCCTCTCCTTTCCCCCTCCCTCTCCAAGACAGTTTTCAATCTGATATGGGCTCTACACGTACCCAAGCTACCTTTTTGAAGGAAAAGTCCTTTCTCTCTTACCCTCATCTATCAAATGAAGAGTTAAACTGCATGACCTTGAAGGCCCCTTCCAGTTCTAAATCTGTCTTATGACATTTTTTTTAAAGAAAACCCACAATAGTAAGCAAAAAAAGACATCTTTGACTAACACCAAATATAAAATTTGTAATTTCTCTAATGACTTTTTATTAAAAAAAAAGATGTGATAAAAGGATATTGAAATTGTAGTCAGCCAACTCAGGTTGAAATCCTGGTTCTTTACAACCTGGGAACTCCAGCTCTCTGGCCTCAGTTTCTCTCTTCATCTGAACGATGAGAAGATTGGGCTGGATAGACATTGAAATCCTCTCCAAATTTCAATCTGTGGCTTTTCCCACCTGATTCCAACAGTCTTAGCCTTAGGGAAAGTCCCTTAACATATCTCTGGGCCTCCCTTTCTTTCTGTGTTCAATGACAAGACTGAACTAAATGATCTCTGGGAGCTTTTTGAATTCTAAAACACAAACTCTATAATGCCATGATTTATGGAGGTGGTGCCCATTCCTAAAGGAACTCATTTCAGCTGTTTATTAATGTAATAATGAGGGTATTAGACCCCCTTTGATAGCATCATTTAGGGGGATTGTCACTGAAAGGTCACATTTACCTTGTGGCAATCATAAGGACATGCTCGTATTAAAGTGATTAGATTTATACAATTGCAGAAAATTGGGCATTTCTCTGAGAATAAGCTCCCTTGTCTTTCCTCAGAGGACCAAGCTAGGTTCATAGCACCTCCTCACCAACTTGACTGCCAGTTCTTTGGGCTGCCATATGTCACGAAGGGGAGGTTTCTGCCCCCAGCAAGATAAAATATCTGGTCTTTGGGAGTACTGGTGTAATGACTAGGTTTCTCCTCCCACCAGCACTTTTCTCTTTAGGAGCCATCCTCCACACAGCCTCCCAAATTGTCTTCTGAAGCACAGGTATCAGACCTCGTGGCCTCTACTCAAGAAGGGCCCCCTAGTTTAATCCAGTGAGGTGGTATAGTGGAGAGAAGGCTACCTCAGTTTCCTCAACTATGCATTGGGGATAATAAAAGCACCTAGCTCCTGGGGTTTTGTGGGGATCATATGAGATGAAATTTATACTGTAGCCCAGTTCCCAGTATATAATACATAATAAATGCATGCACACACACACACACACTCAGGGATCCCCATTAAATTATGCTCAATAAGTAGTTGTTCCATCTTGCCTTGAAGACCTCTGAAAATAAAGAATTTGTCGCCTCCTAAGGAAGCTAGTTCCACCTTCAGACAACTTGAATCTCTGTTTCTGATGTTAACCCTAACTGTCCTTCTTTGTGACTTTCATTCATTGCTCCTGGCTCTGATTCCAGTCGAACAAATCCAGTCCTTGTTCCATATGACAGGACTTGGTATCTGGCTGGATGGTGAAGATGGGGAAGAATCAAAGAGGACTCCTCCAGAAGCAGTGGTGGAAAGGGTTTGTGGTGGCTGTTTTTAGTTTTTCAGTCATGTCTGACTCTTCATGACCCTTTGGGGGTTTTCTTGGCAAGTTACTGGAGTGATTTGCCATTTCCTTCTCTAGTTCATTTTACAGATCAGGAAACAGCAGGAAACAGAGTGAAATGACTTGCCAGGGTCACCCAGCTAGATGTGTGCTCTATCCACTGCACTACCCCACTGCCCCACAAAGGGTTAAGACGAGAGGAGATAGGCTTCTAGGTCAGCCAATCAGTCAATAAACACTTACTAAGCAATTGTTATATGCCAGGCACAGGGGATTCAAGTATAAGTCAAATCAAATCACTAAACACTTATTAGGGGCTTATTGTGGGCGGGGACTATAGGAAACACTGGGTATATAAATACAGACAAAACCAAAAGCCGGGCCCTGCCCTCAGGGAGCTTACCTTCTGTTGGGAGGAGACAATGCAGGTGGCTGGAAAGTTGGGGAAAGAGGGGTGTGGGCATTTGTCTGGAAACATGGTGCCCCCTGAGTGTAGAAAACGAGGGATGAGACCTGGTCCGGGCCCTACTTCCACACAGAGACCTCAAGATGGGAGAAGGGCATCCACCAATGTGGAACTCAGATAGCCACTGAAGCACAGAAGCCAGACTAGCAATCTTTACTCTTAGGAACTTACATTCTACTGGAAAATCCTGGATCTACAGGTGGAAGGGACCCCATAAACCATCTAGTCTAATCCTTTTATTTCACTAGTAGGGAAACTCAGGACCAGAAAGTCAAGGTGACTTCTCTCCTTCCCACAAAGTAAGGAACAGAACCAAGATTTGAATCCAGCCCTTTAATTCTGAATCTATAGCTTTTCCCCCAGCTTTCCCTTTTCCCCCACCCCTGTCAGGGTTGCAGTTTTTAAACAGCCTACAATGGTTGACCAGTGATATGCCCTGTGCTTCCCCAGGGCTCACCCCCATCCCTCCCCAGCTTACTGGAGCACAAGCTGGGTTGGAGTGCCAGGTGGTAATTTTGCAGGGCACAAAGGTTCACAAAGCAGACATTTCATTTTAAGCAGAACTCCCCACATTGGACAGCAGGCATAGTTTATCACCTGTACAAAGATTTATGGCCTTCCTCTGGAAAGAAGAAGGAGACTGATGTGTGTAGGACTTCGAAGCAGGCTCACACCCAAGCTCCCTCCAGAGATCCATTGCCAACGATGGCCGGAAATGTGATGTCAGTGCTGGAATGGGGTCGCTCCCAAAGGCTTTATTTAATTCTGTGTGTTTGGAGCTCCACTAAGAAGGCCATCCAGACTCCATGGGAGTTTTATATTGCTGCTTTCTCAGGCGGAAAAAGGGAAGAGTTTTGTCCACCTTCAGACTGATATTCCTAAAGAATTTATTGATTTTTAAGAACTTGCTAAACACACCGCTTCCCCCCACCCCAGCTCCCCTACTTCTTTTGTCTCCACGGTCAGCAGCCTCCTCACCCTAGAAGTTCCTTCTGCCCTGTTGGCTCCCTCCTCCAACTGGGTGAGTTCTTCCTAAATGCCCAGGCACTCATTTCTTCACCTCTTCCCAATTCACTCCCGACTCCTCCGACTTCTTTATCCTTCCTGTCCCTGTACTCCTTCCTTCATCTGGCTTTTCAGCTTAACTTTATCTTCTTCCTGTTAGAATGTAAACTCCCTGAGGGCAGGAACAATCTTAATTTTTGCTTATTTTCATATCCCTAGTGCTTATCACAGTCCTTAGTAGTAAGCACTTAATAAATGCTGGTTGATTCTATCCTATGTGCTAGTAACTATTCTAGGGACTAAGGAGGCAAACATAAAAAGCAAAGACAGTCCTACCCTCAAGGGGTTTATATTCTATGCAATAGGGAGAAGCAATACATATAGGAAAATTGTGGCTACTAAAGAGAGGATTGGTCTGAGGGGATTAATGGGGAAGTCAGGGGCAGCTAGGTGGCATAGTGGATAGAGTACCAGGCTTGGAGTCAAAAAGATTCATCTTTGTTAGTTCAAATCTGGCTTCAGATATTTACTAGCTGTGTGACCCTGGGCAAGTCACCTTAACCCTCTTTGCCTCAGTTTCCTCATTGATCAAATGAGCTGGAGAATGATATGGCAAACGACTCCAGTATCTCTGCCAAGAAAACCCCAAATGGAGTCATGAAGAGGGGAGCACTACTGAAAAGTAACTGAACAAGTGATCTGTCCCATAGGATTGTTGTAAAGCTTAACAATCAACCAATACATATTTAATAAATACTTACTCTGTGTCAGACCCTGAGCTAAGGTCTGGGGATACAAGGAAAAAGGAAAATTAGTCCCTGCCTTCCAGGAACTCCCAGTCTGCCCAATCTGTATAAAATCAAAGGCATCATGGTTTGGTGCATAGAGTGCTAGACCTGAAGTCGGGGAGTCTGGGTTCAAATCCTACCTTTGACACATAGTGATTGCTTAATTCTGGATGAATCACTTAACTTCTGAGTATCTCTATGTGTGACTTGGATCATAGAGAGGTTGTAATCTCTCATAGTGGAGAAAAGTCCCACACTGGGAATTCCCCAGGCTGGCAAAACAGAGATTTTTCTCCTGCTTGCTCTGGCAGTTAGGTACCACACTGGGTAGAGTACTAGACACAGAGTCCAGAAGACTGAGGCCCAGATCACACCTCCAATAGTCTGTCACACCCTGCTTAAGTCATTTAACTTCCCTCTTAACTTGGCCCAGTTCCTTATCTGTAAAATGAAGGGATTGGACTTAATGGCCTTTGAGGTCCTTTGCATCTTTCATGAGGACCCTTTGCCTCAGTGTCCTCTCTGAAAAATGGGCATAATCACAGTACCTACCTCTCCAGGTGAGCATCAGATTAGATAATATGTGTAATGTGCTTTGTTTCCTTAAAGCATCATATGAATGTCCGTTGTGGCTATTAGTCATTATTATATTTACTCAGGGTGTGAAAAGCACGGTATTAGACTCTGATGGTAGAAAGAAGAAACAAAGCAAAACAGAAAAAAAAACCAATGAAGAAGTCCCTGCCCTCAAGGGGCTGACACTCTGCTGGTCTCTGCATCTCCTATATCCGGAGAAACGGCCGTTATATACCGTTCACGATGGTGTCTGAGCCACTTTGATTGAGCCTGTGCACACCTCCTCATCAAATAGTGTTTGATTCATTTCTGTGCTGTGGTTCAGGACGATAATGGGGTTTATTGACATTTTTATAAATAGCACATATGTATTTCCATTAATGGAGAAAGGGCTGTTTACAGGGCGGCAGTGGAGGCTGGTCAGCCCAGGCAGACACTCCACCAGAAGAGCTCTCTCCAAGGGTTGATATTCCAGGTCTTTTCTCCTTGCAGGGGCTGCTCCCAGGCCTACCATCAATTCATTCTCAGTGCCCAAAAGGCTTTTTTTTTAGAAGCATCTTTTTTTTGATGAGGGAAAAAAAATGTCTCTTCATATCCTTCATCTCCCAGGAAATGAAGGAGTAATTTGATTCTCTCTGAAATAGGTTTCAGCCCTTATGACTGTGAACTTGGATTATAGCCGTTTCCTCTATTAGGACTTGGGTGACCTGGATGGTTTATAACTCTGTGTTGGGGAGCGGGGAGAGAAGGAAGGGGAGGCCAAGCTGACTGTCACATTGCTTATTCTGGTCTGTTTCCTAATAGAAAATGATTGGTTATCACTTTCCATTATCTCCACTGAAACAAGAGGAAAGAGATCAATCTCGCCTCAATTTGTTTTCAGGGTCTTCCTTGACAGGTTCCTCTGAGAACAAAAGATTCCGTTTTCTAGTATGACACACAGTTGGTCCTCATGAGTACAGGCAATATGACCAAATCTGGCAATGTTGAGGATTGGTGTTCAGTGTCAATTTAATGCAAAAAAAGTTATTAAGTTCCCGCTAGGTATAAAAGCATTGTGCTACGTGCTTGAGATGCAAAGATTAAAAAAAAAAGACTTAGTTCTTGCTCTCAAGAAACTTGAAATCTTATGGCAGTAGGCTGTTGACACCAGGGACAGCAATGGGGCTTTTGTCCTAAGGTACCACCATTTAGGCATGTTTTCCCTATGATTCATGGTCCTCTGTCAGCCTGATGCTGCCCCCTCCTGGGGCTCCATCATTCTCCAGATCCCACCCTGACAACCCTACCTGTTGCTCCTTGTTCTGTCTACTTCTTCCCCACAAGGCTTGAGGGTCAGCAACTATGCCCTACTGACTGGAGATAGACTGTCTCAGGGAAAGACCTGTTTCTTTTCTGCCATGACTGTACCAAACCGCCCTGACTTCTTTGGCTGTCCAGCTCCAAACATATAGCCTACCCTCAGCCTGAACCTTATCTGCTCTATTGAATTTGTCCCACTAGCCAGAATGGCTAGTTATAATGTCATCCTATAGGCAGTGGGTAACCATGACTACGCCAGAAATAGCCCTTCAGTGTGGAAAAACATGGGTACTCATTTCTGTGGATGAGAAGCTTTGCATTTTCAAGAAAACCCCCACTTGGAATATGAAGGAGACTTGGGGGGAAAGGGGATACAATAGGGATTTTTTTTAGTCGGAATGGGGTAGGTGTAACGTGTTCCCTTTCATCTAAGAGGAATCAGGCAAAGATTTTGTGGAAAGAAGGCTCCCAATTTTTGAAAGACCAGAAAGCTTTCTGCTTAGCAGAGATGAAGGAGAATGCATCCCAAGCATGGAGAATGACACAGAATGCCAAAACTTGCTCAGGCTACCCTGGTGGCTTAGGTTTAAGATTGGAATGAAATGAGATCCTGAAAGAACATCTAATAGTTTACAAGCAAGGCAAGGATAGTCAGCAAGGATACAGCATCAATCCAGGTGCAAGCTGGTAAACTGGTTAGAAGCACGTGTGTAGCCCAAAGATGAAGACTCCACTGACTCCTTATGCCCCTAATTCTTTGTATGTAGACCACCAAGAAATTACATCAGTCACATGAGCCTTAGACTCCTGGACCAATTATGACTTGATTATGATGCCAACACCTTTTAAAGAAAGATGAGCCTCACTTTCATGGGATAGAGCTCTGGAAAAAGCTAGTCCAGCCTGCAAAAGGGGACCAAACAAGATAGATGGCCCTATCACAGATTAAGCTCACAGAAGCAGGAGGACTAGATAACCAATTAACTAATCTGTTTAGGCAGATGATAAAGAACATAATGAAAAACAAAATCTGAAAGATAATTTGGAACCAAATGATAGATGGTCTTAAATGCCAGGTAAAGTTTGTATTTTGTCCTATAGGCAATGGTTGGAGGAGGAGATGGGGGGAGAGGAATAGCCATTTACCTGAAATGGAGCAGGTTGTTTGACTACAATTCAGGGTGAACCAACATGGGAGCTCATTCATGTTGAGAAATCGCCTTCTCTATCAGGGATCCTTACTTCAAATACTCTTGTTCTATCACCTGTTACTTCCAACAGGCAAATGAGTGCATTTCTCACGATCTTGTGGGTGATTGACTTTCCTGGTGTGTTATATGTATTTTTAGAGCAACCAGGCAGTCAGGACTCAAGTAATCCATCCTCATCCTCCAACTTCTGCCCAGGGGACGCACGTCACCCTTTATGCTCTTAGCAAATCACCTGGGTTAGAATACCGGGCCTGGAGTCAGGAAGACCTAAATTCAATCTAGCATCAGACGTTAAGAAGTGGCCTTTCCCTGGGCAAGTCACTGAACCAATGTTTGCCTTGATTTCCTCATCTGTAGGAAAAGAGAATAATGATAACACCTATCTCCCAGGATTGTTGTGAGGCCAAATGAGATAATGGTGAAGTGCTTAGCATGGTGCCCGACATGTAGAAAAACGATATATTAGCTATTATTATGTGATGGTTGGTAGGTAGCTCAGTGGATAGAGAACTGGACCTGGAATCAGGAAGACTCTTCTTACTGAGTTCAAATCCAGCCTCAGACACTTACTAGTTGGGTGACCCTGGTCAAGTCATTTAATTTATTTAGACTGAATTTTTCAAATCTGTAAAATGGGTGGTTTGGCTTCTGTGACCGCTGAGGTCAATTCGTATACTAGATCTTAGCCTGTGAAAGTGTCTTTATATTTCCTCAAGTTCTGTGTAATTATCAGGCTTAGCTAAACCACCCTTTCATTCTGATGCTGTGACTACCTAGGTTTTCTGTGAATACATTTAAATCTCCAAATGAAAATGTCCCCCCAAGTTTTGCCATCAATCTTGTAAACCTTTGGAACAAACTGTTGACTGAGCACTTTAAAGAGACTGACATTTGATGTGGCTGGGTGGTGCAGTGAACAGAGCACAGGTCCCAGAGTCAGGAGAACCTGAGTTCAAATCTGGCCTCAGACATTGGACACACAAAAAAGTAGCTGTGTGACCTTGGAGGAGTCACATAACCTCAACTGCCCTACCTTCTCCCCTCCAAAAAGCAAAATAATAAAAAAAGAGAGACTGACACTCCACCTTCCCTAACACATACACACACACATTCCTCCAAATTACTCACACATATATAGATATCTTTGAAAGGGATTAAACACACACACACACAACACAAACACTAAATTCTAGAGTCAGGAGATGTGGATTCAAATCTTACTCCTGGGGGGCAGTGGGGGGAGAAAATTTGAAACTCAAGGTATTGTGGAACTGAGTCTTGTGAACTAAAAGTAAATAAACAAATCAATGAAAAACAAAACAAAACAAATCTTACTCCTGACACCACCGGTGTGGCCTTGGCTGAGTACCTAGATCTTAGTGTTCTCATCTATAGAATGAAAGGGCCGGACTAGGTGGCCTCTCAGACCCTTCCTTCTACATCTATGATTGAGTCTATGACCAGAATAAAAATGACTGTTTGGGGGAAATGTGAATTTAAAAATCTACTGTTATTATATAGCATCATCCCAGGCTCTGGGTTCAATCCTACTTTGGATTCCCTGGTTTTTTTCAAGTCCCAGTAAAAATCTCACAAGATGCCTTTCCCTTAGGCTTAAGGCCAGTGCCTTCCCTTTATTGATTATTCCCATTTATCTTGTCTATTTCATCTTTATTTGCATGTTGCTGCCCCATTAGACTGAATTCTTTGAAAGTAGATACTGTCTTTTGTCCTTCTTTCTCTCCCCAGTGCCTGACACATAATAAGTAGATATTTAATAAATGCTTGTTGACTGCCTGCCTGTGTGACCTTGGGAAAGTCATTTATTCTCCCTTGAGTCATTGGCAAATTGAGAGAGTAATTGGCTTGATGGCTGCTGAGTACCCTGCCATGCTCTCTCAGAAGCAGATGCCCTGGACATTTCAGAAGCCTTTATTTTATTCCGAGCTAGTCACACTGATTGGGGCCGACACTTGGACATGTTGCTTACATTTTCTGGGACTTTGTCATGTGTAGAATTAGGGGGTCAGACTAGGTCTTTGCTAGGTCTGAATCTTTCCATCATTTGATTTTGCGGCTGATGGTAAACAACTAGACAACATTACAGTCTGTCAGTAGCTTCAGTGACCTTAATCAAGGCAGAAGCTCTTATTAAAATAATTAGCCTTGGGATAATAGGATCGTTGATTGAAGCTGGAAAGGATCTCAGAGTCCAACCTCCTCATTTTACTTGTTAGTAGGTGTGCTCTGTCTGCCCTTCTGTTCTCTCTCACTCCCCTACATCCATGCTTTCAGGTCATGGGTTCTCCAGAAGGAAGCAGTGCCTACAAGTCATTCTCTCTTTGGGCTCTGGGGATAACCCTGGTAGGAGAGCATACTCCCCCTACTATACTGTAGCTATCGAGCCCCCACCAGTGTTCTTCCCCTATGACAAATTGACCAGTTGACTCTTTAAAAAAATAGTACTTTATTTCTTCCTATTACATGTGAAGATAGTTTTCAGCATTCATTTCTTATAAGATTTTGAATTCCAATTTTTTTCCTTCCCTTCCATCCTCTCTCCCCAAGATGGCAAGCAATCTGATATAGGTTTTACATGTGCTATCGTGTCAACATATTTACAGATTTGTCATGTTGTGAAAGAAAGAAAAAAAAAACAAAATAAAAAGGAAAAGCACAGGGGAAAAAAGTGAAAATAGTCTCCTTCAATCTGCATTCAGATTCCATAGTTCTTTCTCTAGATTTGGATAGTATTTTCCATCGTGAATCTTTTGGCATTGTCTTAGATCGTTGTATTGCTGAGAAGACCTAAGTCTATTATAGTTGATCATAGCATAATGTTACTGTTCCAATTGACTCTTAATCAGAAACATTTACTCAAAGGAAGGCAAAACAGCAAAGACAAAAATGAGAAAAACAAAAATAACAACTATAACAATAGTGATGATGATGATGATGATGATAATTAATAATACTCTCTCAGCAATGTATACAGTGTCCATGGAGAGGTGTTGCAAACTTAAAGTATCATGGAACTATCATGGTAGTTAACACATATGCCCAGGATAGTTCATCCCTCAGATTTGGGGTTTTGAGATCCTTTTATCTTTTTCCATTTAGGAACAATTCATACAGTTCCTTGATGGACATGGCATCAGTTTTGGATAGTTGGATCTGATGCTAAGTTGGACTGTTCCATGTCTAAAATGCTCCATTGCTAAACAGGATGGTTCCTCTACTGGGCAAGTTAACTTTTATCTTGCCCCTTTTTCTCCAAAACAGCTCTGAGACTCAGAATTTCCTAAATATTAATTCTAAATTCTCTAATTAAGAATACTAAAATTAGATGAAGAACAAGTCATCTTCACTAAGTAGATGCCTTTACAAGCTGCTCTTCACCTTTTATAAAAAAAATATACAGACCTCCCATTTGTCTTTGTCTTGGTCCCACTCAACTAGCAAAATTGTTCATATCTGAGATACCCTCTTCCATATGCCTATGGAAACTGAGGCAGAGAGAGATCAAATGATTTGCCCACTATTACATATGTAGAGACAGACATGATTTCAAGTCAGGCACTGTCTCCAATCCAGTCCTCTTTCCCACTGTGGGAAAAGAAGGCTACGCCAAATCATCATGAACAAATTTGCTATTTATGCTGCCCAAGGTGGGGTCATTAACGATTATTGTACATTGGTCAAGATGTAGGTGATTTCACTTTCTGAGAGCTCTTCCTTCAGTTTCCAGCTGTGTGCAGTTTAAAAAAAAATCTAATTTCCTCATTGTCTGCTTTAAAGAAATAGAAGCTGACACCATATTGGGCTGGCTTTGTAGTTAATTTCCTTCTCTTTTCAAAACCCCCAAAGAGAAGTGCTTTTACAATGAAAATGTCTAATTGTGCATTTGACAACTCTATCCATTTTGGTGTGTACCAGTCTCCAGAAATGCAACCAAGCCTTTTCTTTCCTGTGATAGAAATGCACAGTTTAAACCACAGCCCATTTTTACCATGCAGACACGCAAGCAATTTTTTATTTTCCCAAAACTCTTTTCAGATCTGCTTCAACTCCATTTCTTGTACAAGAACAGCCAAATTGGAAATGATAAAGTTCAGCTGGATGGGAGTTATTGGTAGTGAAAAGACATGTGCAGGCTTCGGTGAAAAACTTGGCATTTTTGCTCATGCTGTACATCAGTCTTCTTTGGGAAATGAATTATAATGGAAAATTTACTGTATTCTGAGTTAGGAGTCCTGGGTTTGAATCCTGGTTTTCCTATTAGCTACACATGAAACTTTGGGCAAATGGCATCCCTTCACTCCTTTTTAGTCAAATGGGAAGGCAAGGAGGTGGCTTAGTAGGTAGAA
>JAQQSW010016690.1:0-11620 GCA_028646575.1 Pseudocheirus occidentalis | reverse complement strand
TCATGAGACTTTTCTCAGTATTAGGATAGTTGAAGGGAAAATGTATAGATAGATAGATAGATAGATAGATAGATAGATAGATAGATAGATAGATAGATATGGATATGTAATATACATATATATGTATGTATAGGTGGATGTATGTCTTTACCTATATATGTGTATGCATATATGCGCGAGTATATGTATACACAGACAGAGGGCACAGGGTGAGTTGAAAATGAAGAGATGATATCTAAAAAATAAAATTAAGAGGTGAGAGAGGAATATATTAGAGAAGAAGAAAGGGAGAGATAGAATACAGTAAATTATCTTACATAAAAGAGGCAAGAAAAAGCTGTTACAATGGAGCGGAAGGGCAGAGAGGTGAATGGGAATAAGTCAACCTTATTTTCATTGGATTTGGTTTAAGGAGAGAATAACATACAGATTCAATTGGATATCTTACCCTACAGGAAAGTAGAGGGGAAGGGGATATGGGGGAGGAGATGAGAGAAGGGAGGGAAGATTGTGGAAGGGTGTAGTCAGAAGCAAACACTTCTAAAAAGGGAAAGGGTCAAAGGAGAAAATAGAATAAATGGTGTCAGGATAGGATGAAGGGAAATATAGTCAGTCTTTCACAATATGGCTACTACGGAAATGTTTTGCATAACTACACATGTATAACCTTTATTGAATTGCTTACCTTCTCAGTTGGGGTGGGTGAAGTAAGAAGAAGGGAGAAAATATGGAACTCAAAGTTTTAAAAACAAATATTATAAAATTGTTTTTACATGCAACTGGGAAATAAGATATACAGGTAATGGAGTATAGAAATCCATTTTGCTCTGCAAGAAAGTAAGAAGGGGTAATAAGAGGGATAGAAGAAAGGGTAGACTGAGGGAAGGGGTAATCAGCATGCTTACTATCTTGGGATGGGAGTAGGTGAGAGATAGGAAGAAAATTTAGAACTCAAAGTCTTGTGGAAATGAATGTTGAAAACTAAAAATAAATCTATAAATTCTGGAAGTAGACAGTGGTTAAGCTAGCCAGGGAAATTGAGAGAAAGAAGTGATGAGGCAGAACATTCCAGGTATGAGGGACAGCCAGTGCAAAGATAAAGGGGCAAAAGATGGAATTTTGTATTTGGGAAATTTCAAGTAGGCCAATGAAGCTGGAATGTGGAGTGCGTGGAGGGAATTCAGGCATAAGATTGCTAGGAAGGTAGGAAGGGGCTAAGGTGATGTTGGGAGAGGAAGTCAAATGGAGGGCGTTATATTTTTTTGTGCACTTATGTTCTACTCTGTATGATGGTTTTTTGTATCTCATTCACACAGTTTTTTATCCAACAAACACTTAACAAATATTTACTGCTTTTGCTGCTCTTGTTAGTTTTGTAATTAAAATACACTGAATTATCTAATTTACTTTCAGTGAAAATGAAAAGCCCTACATTTATTTATGGTGAAACTCCAGAAATGTAACGATGATATATAAGGATTCTATTAAGTGTTTGTGAGCTCTTTTAGTAGGATGGAGCCAGTGTTTGCTCCCTGAAACAGCTGGGAAAAAGGCAAAGGAATGCCCCCTACAGGGTAGGTCAGTGGAGGTGAGGAGGCCTGAATTCTGAGTTCTAAGAATAGAGAGGAGAGACAAGGAAGGATGAAAGCCAGAAAGGGTCATGACTCTCAGTAAGGAGCCTGGAACCGCTGCTTTTCTCTGGTCACTGGGGTTTTCCCCGCCATGACTGGTGTGACCTTTAACTCAACTTGTGCTGGCAAGGGGGGAAAGAAGCTGAGCTAGTCAGCTACAATTCATCCTTTGTTATTGATGTAAATTGCCTTCTAAGCCTCAGGGAATTTATTCGCCTTAAATATATGATTCCTGATCAGAGATCTAGCTGAAGTCAAGAATTAAATTTGAGTGAATTCAGCAAAGGTTTATTGAGTACCTACGACACGGCTCCTGTCTCTGTGGAGATACAAAGAGGATGAGTATCTGTGGGAGTTAGGAGTTCAGAAGAGGAAGGGTCTCACAGAGGTGGTGGAGGGGCCTTCAAGAGTCTAGGCTGTGAAGGAATAGGATCAGGATCACCTATTAAATCATGCAGCAGAATGCAAAATCAAAAAGAAGTCACATTTAATGAAAATAAAGTTTAATACTGGTGGCTGGTGGCACAGAATTGTATTTTTACAAGCTACTGGTGTTCTTTTATCAGTCCAACACAGTATGGACCAAGATTATTTGCTGTATTATGGATGAACTAAAATTTTGAGAACCTAAGGAAGAAAAAGAATGGGAAAGAAGAGGAAGTTAAGAGTTGTGGAAAGAGTACTGGGCTTGAAATCATGAAGAGAAGGGTCCAGATTCTGCCTCAGGTGGTTATTAGCAGTTTGAGCCTTGGTAAGTCACTTGACTTCTCTGGGGCTTAAGAATATGGGGGACAATGGAGACAAGAATAGCACCTGCTGCTTAGCGTTATTATGAGGACCACATGTGATAATAAATACAAAGTGTTTTGTAAATCTTAAAACACTATATAAAATATTATTATTAAGCTTGTGCATATCTCTGCCAGTAGGAACATTTTAAAATACTATTACCAAGATTATATATAAAATTATTAAATTAATTCTTAAAATTAATTTAATTTTAAAATTATTTAAATTATAAAAATAAATATATTTTATATTTTATATATGATATAATATATTTACATACATTACATAATATATAATCTTGTAGTAGTATGCACACACATATAAATACATACCCACACACATGTGTGTGTTAGTGAAGGTTATATGTGATGTACTTAACACTCTGAAGGCACTATAATTTTATTGGAATGGAAGCTCCCTCCATGGATATAGATCTTAACTTTTCTGTATCTTAGGAGAATGTTGCTATGGACAACTTTCTGGCAATAAGCTTCTTGGGACTTAATGAATTTTATCCCAAGACAATAATCTAGCACATATCCGTATGTGGTATGTCCACCCCAAAATGAAAGGTGATAGATAATAAAATCATGATTAAAATGTTCAAACTGGCTCTTTTTTGAGAAGAACTGGTGGGAAAGCAGGAAAACATTTTGGCAGAAATTAGGTTTAGATCAACATTTATGCCATACTCCTCAATAAACTTAAAGTGGATTAGCAATTCTAGTTTATAAAGTCACATCATAAGAAAGCAAGGGAATGGATGGAGCTATGCCTTGTACAACTATGATTAGAGGATAATTCTTAACCAAATAAGCTTTCAAGGCAATCATAACAGAAAAAACAGACAATTTCAATTCAATTCAAAAGCTTTTGCATAAACAAAATAAATGCTGCTAGAGAGGAAGAGAGGAAGCTGCTAAAAATATGACAAAAAGGTCTGATAACCAAGATATATAGGGAATACATACACATGGTCAATTCTCATCATTCATGGTAGTTGTGTTCTATAAAGTCACCAAACACTGAATTAGCAAATGGTTGTCGTCCTTCATTCTCAAAGAGGACCAAAATGACATTACTATGTTAGAGTCAAATTACAATGCATTTGACTGTGACCGATCAGACCAATACAAGTTCAGAATGCTCTACCACAGGTTGGGTACAAATAGTCCATGTGAACATTTGGGGTGGTTTCTCTTGAACGTCTTGCACATCTCACATTTCTTTTGAGCTACTTCAATTCAATTAGCAAATACTGTTCCTAGGGGAAATATAGGGTTAGGTTCCTGTGAGTGAGCCTGTGGTTACAATATTTATTTTAGCACCTTCTATAGTAGCCCTACATACAGATTGGCAAATTTCCTCTTCCTTCTTCTGAATATACTGGATTGTTGATCCATTAACACTGAACTCATGCCCAACAGCACTATGATTTGTTTCTGAATGATGCTTGTCTAACACAAGTATTTTTTCTATAAGTCTTCTTGTGCTTTGGAGCTCTAAACAACATTTCAATACTACACTGAGGGATCATTTTAAATATCAAAATCATCCCCCACCAAAAGCACAAAAATGGAAATAAACAAACAAACCATAGCACTCAATGAACTGCAAAAAGGATACTCATTTATAGCATGAGAGCAGAAATAAGAGGGCAGAGGGCTGTCTTGTTCAACATCAGCTGAGAACATGAATGTGGCCAATGTGTAGTCTGTGAGAGTGCATCCATCCATCCATCTATGTATCTATCTATGTATCTATCTATGTGTCTGTCCGTCCATCCATCCATCCATCCATCCATCCATCTATCCATGTATCTATGTATCTATCTATGTATCTATCTATCTAGGTATCTATCTAGGTATCTATGTATCTATCTATCATCTATCTATCTATCTGTCACCAGGAGAATAATTTATACAATACTATATTAATTTGAGAAAACAAGCCTGAAAGATTTCAGCCCTCTGATTGATGCTATGACTGATCAACTATGACTTCAGAGGACTGATGATGACACATGTAATGTAGGTGTAGAATCAGACATACGGGCTGGCAAGGCCAATGTGCTCATCTGTTTTGTTTAACTAGTTCTTGGTTACAAGATAGGGTTCTGGGGATGGGGTGGGAAGTTGCACAATATGTCATTGGGAAATGATATAAAAAAGTCATTCATAAAACACCAAAAAATATGCTTTAAATATTATCACATTTATTCTAACTATACTTCCCACATTCTTAACTGCATACCAGGCTTATTAGGCTCTTCAAAATATTTCCAGATTCAAATAAAAGAATACTTACATAATGAAGCAATTATGCCATCTGAGTCTGCCACACTTCCTACTAAAGACAAGTAGACAAAGGGACCCTCCTAGGAAAAGGAAACGAGACATAGAACATTTACTATTATTTCACTGAAGCATCTTGCTTGCAGGATACCTCGTGAGTCCATACCCTTATCAGGTCTTCCTGCATGATGTAACTGCAGGTTAACTATGCTATTAGAGAGAAATATACTTAGATGCACAGAGCAATCATTGCAGAATTTTCATAGAGGCACATCCTGAATTATGAAATAGATACTTTCCTAAAAAGTCACATGCAAAGCCAAATATAATATAATTAATTCTATTTTCTCATTTATTTATACCATAAAATCAGAAATATTCTTATGGGAAATAAAAGACAAGACCATTGACAACAGACAGAAGCAAATACTCCTGGTGAAGAAGCAGCAATATTATCACCAGCTAGCAGCAGCCTAATGGTAACTTGGTCAGTCAGTCAATAAACATTTATTAAGCACCTACTACCTATCAGTCAAGGAGGTAGCTAAGTGGCTCAGTGGATAGAGTGCTGGGTCTAGAGTCAGGAAGACCTGAGTTCAAATACAGGCTCAGATACTTAATAGCTGTGTGATCCTGGGCAAATCACTTAACCTCTGTTTGCCTAAATCCATGGGAGAAGGAAATGGAAAATCATTCTGGTATTTTTGTCAAGAAAACTCCAGGGACAGTATGGTCTATGGAATCAGGAAGAGTTGGACATGACTGAACAAGAACATGCTAGTCACTGTGCTAAGTGCTGGGGATACAAAGAAAAGCAAAAAAAAAAAAAAGTTCCTGCCCTCACGGAGCTTACAATCTAGTGGGAGGGGGAAAACATATAAAAAGCAGCTAAAAATGGGAGGTTGAGAGGATATGGATTGTGGGGGCATGATGAAGTACAGAGGAGTACAGCTCAGTGGGAAATGAAAGGATGAGCTGCTCCAGGTGTCCACCTTAAATGGAGGATCTCTCCACTCACTGTTCTCTTTCTACCTTCTCCAACCAGAAAGAAGAAGGGGCCCTAGGATTGGAGGGTACTGATTACATGTGAGCTGCAGGGTTGATGAAGTCCAATGGATAAAATGTAGGTCATGGAGCCAGGAATATCTGAGTTCAAATCCTGCCTCAGACACAGACAGTGACAAGCTGTGTGACCCTGGGCAAATAACTTAATCTTTCTGTACCTCAGTTTCCTTATCTGTAAAACAGGAGTAATAATAACACCTACTACATAGGGCTGTGGGGACCAAATGAGCTGATACATACAAAGTATTTTACAAACCTTAAAGTGCTATATAAATGCTAACTATGATTACAATGACAGTGATAATGATGATGAAATAGAAATGACAGGAAATGTGGAGTCAGAAGAGCTGGGCTGAAATCCCAGTCTTGACACTTATTGCTTATTTAACCTTGCGCAAGGTGCTTCAGCTCTCTGGCCTTTAGCTTCCTCATCTATAAAGTGAGGAGGTGGACTATATGGTCTTTGAGAGATCGCCCAGTGCAAGAGTCATAATCCAGGTGACTTGGCTTCTCTTGAGCTATTTCCTCATTTGTAAAATGAAGCAGCTGGACTAGACAATTTCTTGCCAAAATTTTTTATTGATATCTTTTGTTTTAACATCACTTCACTTCTCACCCTCTTTTACCTAGAGAACCATCCTCTAAAACAGTGATTCTCAACCTTCCTAATGTGCCGACCCTTTAATACTTGTATGTGGGTGTATCTGCACGTAGGCAGACCCACTCGGAGACGGATAGAGGAGCCGCTGTCTCAGTTTCTAAGACCATCGGAAGTTTTCCAATTGTCTTAGGCGACCCTTTCGTTTGACCCCCAAAGGGGTCACGACCCACAGATTGAGAACCATTGCTCTAAAATAAAGAAAAAATCTCTATTCTTCAGTTTTTCTTGCTGAAGCAGGGATATTGGTAACCGATGTTTATGTTACATTCCAACTTTAAAGAGGCAACCTCCATAAAGGTGGCTCTGATAAGATGGATGTTCCCTTTGAACTAGAAGGAGACCTATCTTTCCTGGATGAAAGACTGATTCTTTTTATGGACAACACTGCTCTCTTTGCTAAGGAAAAGAAAACAGAAAAAGGTCCACAAATATTCTGTGTCAGCAGCACATAACTGGTTACAAGCCTAATTCCGTTCACCTTAAAGACAAACAAAAAGGCACAGTGCATCTTCTCTCAATTTGGGGAATTCACTCTAGATCTGAACTCTGCCTGGCTCACGTCAAGTACCAACGTTATGTATCCTGTGCAGAAGGCTGACTGATGAGAGCAGTGACGCAGAGCTCCACCGCCTACAACAGGCTGACGCCACATCAGGAGTGTGCGTGAATCAGATCTCCCCGGGGATCAGACGAGTTAGTGTTGGAAACAAATGACTCAAATCCCATTCATTCAAGGCTAGAAAAGGTCCTTCTGCCCCTCCCTCAGTAAAGGACCTCAACATAAAATAGAACAAATCATTTACAAAAATGATGGTTGTCATTTATAGAACAAAGTGCTTTATAAATATCTCACTAGTCCCTCACAACAATCTTGGGTACTATTGTTATTGCATAGTACTTTCAAAAGCTTTGCAAAATGTTTCACCTATACAATTTTATTGGGTCCTCCTAACTCTGAGGTGGGTACTATTATTATTCCCATTTTTCAGATGAGGAAACTGAGGCAGAAAGAGGTTAAAGGGACTTTTCCAGGAGCACACAGCTAGTAAGTGTTTCAGAAAGGAGCAAGGTCTGCTGACTCCAAGTCCAGTATCTTGCCCTGGGTCACAGGGCTATGTAACTGAACAAATATAAGAATGAAAATGACCACGATAGTATTAGAAAGACTTTGAGGGGTGGGGTGGTGGTGGCTGTGCATGCAGAATTGACTCTGCTAAAACCGCACAGGTTTCTCCTATCAAAGCTACTGGAGATATTATTTAATATTCCATGTCAGCTAAGTTTATTCCAGAAGTTACACAGAGTCAGTCTTTGTCCCTGTGCACTGTTCTGATCATTTAAATTAAAAGAATACTTCCTGGCAATGCAAATTTCATTCACTAGAAAATAGTTTTTCTTCCACCTTGGAAGCATGCCTAGAATTCAGGAGTGCAAGGCTCAGGTGAATTCATTTTAGTGGAGATTTGTGGGATTATTAAAACTAGCTTAGTTCCAAATGGGAGGAAAGGCTTTAATCACAGCATATTCTCAGTGCTGCTGTTTTGAATAAGGAAGGAAGGAAACAAACATTTATTAAGTGTCTATTATGTGCGAGACACTGCACTAAATGCTTTAAAAATATGATCTCATTTCATCTACACAATAAACTTGGGAGGTTAGTGCTATTATTATCCCCTTCTTTACAGATGAGGAGACTGAGGCAAACAGGGGTTGAGTGACTTGCTCAGGGTCACACAATTACGTGTCTGAGACTTTGTTGACTATAGACCCAGTGCTCTATTCATTGTGTCACTTAGCTGTGTGGAAGAATATAGCTCTGAGACCAGTTGTCTGACCCAGCCCCTACAGGAAGCATGGAATTGTAAGAAACTGGCATTGAAATGGACCTTGAAAAAAAGGTAATCCAAACCCCAAACTGCAAGTGATAAGTGAGCCAACTAGTTAGCTAATGCATGAAACTTGACTTTGTGACTATAAAAGCAGTACAGAAACCTCAGTAATTATTTTTCTCATGTGTAGAATGAAGAGGTTGGATTAGTTTGGAAGCCCCTATCATTTATGTGGTAAAAGCCACCTTCTGTTTATGTGAACCAAAGAGGATCCTTCAGTAGAGGACTGACTAGTAGTGGGAGGATCAAAACCATCCCAGGAGGAGCCATGAGATCTGGACTTTGCCAGACTTCTATGATGCTGCTCTTGCTATCTTTTAACTTGGCTACTACAAATAAGGGAAAAACTTTTGAGAATTTACATTCTCTCCACTGACCTGGCTAAGGATTGGAGAGAGATTATTTCAAACACACAGAATCTTCCTATATCTAGTAAGGCCCCAAGACCAATCACACATTTGACCAAATCACTCTTCTGACCAAAAGGCAAGAGTAGGGACTTATTGTTTGTCCTCTTGTACACTTTTCCTCCATCCCATCATGCCTTGCTAGGGGACTGATAAGCAAGTTAGCATTATCATTTATATTGTGTCATTGGAAAGCAGTGTTTAACCACCATGTGAAAGACTGCTCCAAATCATTGTAACAGAAGAAATGCAAATCAAAATGACTAGGGTTTCACCACACACCCAGCAAATTGACTAAAGTGACAAAAGATGGGAATGATCAACCTTGAAGGGCTTGTGAAAAGACAGGCACACTGAATTACTATTTGATGGAGCTGTGGAGTAGTCCAAATATTCTAGAAAGCAATAAGTGACTAAAATATTCATATCCTTTGATCCAGAGATTTATTCTATTACCCAAGGAGCAAGATACAAAGAGCGGTGAATGGAGCGCTGGGATTGGAGTCAATTAGTTAGACATAAACCCATATTTAGTGAGCACTTACTTTTTATTGAGTCAGGCACTGTACTAAGCAATGGAGTCAGAAAGATGTGAGTTCAAATCCTGTCTCAGACACTAGCTGTGTGACCTTGGGCAAATGCCTCTCTGTGACAGAATCTCCTCATTTGTAAAATGAAGGTTTTGGGAATGATGGCCCTACAACATTCCATTCCATTCCAATCCAATCCAATCCAATCCAACCCAATCCTTCCAGCCCTATATCCATTCCAATTGTTCACACAGACTATTTGTGCCCAACCTGTGGTAGAGTCTTCAGAGCTCATATTGGTCTGATCAGACCCAGCCAGACACACTGTATCTTGACCCCAACACAGTGATGCCATTTTGATCCTTTTTGAGTAGGAAGGACAACAACCATCTATGAGCCTATGATGCTATGAAGTAAACGATTATAAAGAAAACCACATCCATACACACTAAAATATTTATAACCACACTTTTTGTCATAGTGAAGAAGGGGAAATAGCTGGTCAATGACTGGGGAATGCTGAAATAATCTGTGGCACAAGCATGCAATGGAATATTGCTGTCCTGGGGAAAAGCATGATGAATAAACAGAAACACAGGAAGACTTAGGTGAAATCATCAGTATGACCCTTAGATTGAGACAAGCAAGGTCCCAACTCCAGACCCTCAAAGGGCTCCCATACTGCGGAGGACCCTGTTTATCACAGGCACAAAAAAAGTGTTAAGAGATAGACAAGAGGACAAAAAATTGGAAATTGAGGAGATGCCCATCAATCAGGGAATGGCTAACCATGTTGTAGTATGTGATTATGATGGAATACTAGTGTGCTATGGCAAATGATCAGGATGCTCTCAGAAAAACCTGAAAAGACTTCCATGAGCTGATGCAAAGTGAAATGCATACAAAGTAACAGCAATATTGTAAGATGATCAGCTGTGAATGACAAAGCTGTTCTCAGCAATACAATGATCCAAGACAACTCTGAAGGACTTATGATAAAAAATACTATCGCCCAGAGAAAGAACTGATGGTGTCTAAATACAGATTGAAGCATACGGTTATTTGTTTCCTTTGTTTTTCTTGAGTTTTTTTGTCTATATTTTCTTTTATAACATGGCTATTATGGAAATGTTTTACATAACTACACATGTAAAACCTATATCAAATCGCTTGCCTTTTCAAATTGGGGTAGGGGTTGGGAAGGGAAGAAGGGAGAGAATTTGGAACTCAAAGTTTTAAAAAATGTGAAAAATTGTTTTTACATGTAACTGGGGAAAAAATAAAATACCAAATAAAAAGAAATTTGAAATAGAGATAGCCAAGAATCCCAGAAAACATTCCATATTCTCCCAACACCATCCAAATTCTGCCTGTTCTGCCTTTTCATTGAATGGTTTAAGTGCTCATAGATTTAATGCTCATTGTTAACTGTCACAATTTACACTGAAAATACAATGTATCAACTTCCAGGGGGTAGAGCCAAGACGGCTGCATAGAAGCAGCAAGGTCCTGCAGTTCCCACACAGCCACCCTAAATACCCATAAAATATGACTCTGAACAAATTCTAGGACTCTCAAACTCAAAAAATACAGAAAACACATCTCTCGTGGAAGGCAGCTGGAGAGCAGGGAATCATCACGGCAAGAGAGGAGCTGAGGCCAACCCGGCGTGAAACCAAAACCAAATGTGACCAGGCCTCAGGGTGGTGAGGAGGAGCCGAGCTGAGCCAAGCTGAGCCGCAGCCAGTCTACAAAACAGAAGATCTACAGCCTCCAGCAACTCCACATCTACCAAGGTGTGAAAACCAGGGATGAGAGAAAGGCAGCTTGGTAGGAGGGGCTCATCATAGCAGGCCTGCAGGCCGGGAGCCGAGACCAGCCCAGCCTGAAACCACCATGCGGCCAGGCTCCAGGGTGGCCGGGATGAGCTGAGCCTCCTAAGCCACAGTGTGAGTCTACTTCAGAGAGGATCTAAAGCACCTGGAGCAATCTTCACATCTACTAAGCCAGGATTAGAGGTCAGTGAAAGTGAGTGAAGCTTTCAAGCTAAATTTGGGGGAGGAAAAACGGTTTGGCCAATCTACCCCCAGGGCAAGGAAGCAGTGGGGGAAGGGCAGGAACTGCTGTAACCGATGGCTGCCCCCACTGGGCTGCTTCAGAGCCCCTGACCTGTGAATCCTGCAGGGGGGCTGAGTTGATTGATCAGGGCCAAGTGCTCTTGCATTGAGCAGCCTGGATCCGGATCATGGTCTTGGGTGGTGGTCCTGGGAAGTGCTTTCAGCAGCCAAAGCTGGAGGGGGGCTGCAACACTCCCCTAATAGCTCCGGCAGCTGGGAAAACCCCAGTGATTTGGA
>JAQQSW010016689.1:0-11620 GCA_028646575.1 Pseudocheirus occidentalis | reverse complement strand
CCTCTCCCTTGATCATAACACCTTGGAATAACTGAAAATTTATAGGAAGCTAGAAGTATCTCTGAAAACAGCTTCAGAAAACTCAAAAGTTTGGTACTCACACCCACACCCACACCCCCAAAGGAAGCAGAGTCCTACCTTAAAAAAAAGTCAAGTATTTCACTGGGAAAATGAAAAAAAAAACAGGGCAAAAAACCTCAGACTATAAAATTTTTACCCTGGTGACAAAGAAGATCCAATTCTATAACCTGAAGAAGACAACAAAGTCAAAGATCAATAGCCTCCAAGAAAGATATGAATTGGTCAAAGGCCATGGAAGAGCTCAAAAAGGATTTTGGAAATCAAATAAGAAAACAGAAGTAAAAATGGGAAGAGAAATGAAAGTGATGCAATAAAACCACGAAAATGAGTCAATAGCTTACTAAAGGAGACCCAAAAATACTGAAGAAAGTAACCCCTTAAAAACAGACTAACACAAGGTCAAAAGAGGTTAAAAAATCCAAGTGTGAGAAGAATCCCTAAAAAAGCAGAATTTGCCAAATGGAAATGGAGATCCAAAAGCTCACTGAACATAATAATTCCTTCAAAATTAGAATGAAGCAAATGGATGCTAAGGACTTCATGAGAAATCAAGAAATTATAAAACAGAGCCAAAAGAAAAAAAAAGACAGTGTGGAATATCTTATTGGAGAAATAATGGCTTTGAAAATAGATCCAGGAGAGATCATTTAAAAATTAGTGGACTACTGGAAAGTCATTAATCAGAAAAAGACCCTAGACAACATATTTTAGGAAATTATCAAGGAAAACTACCATGATATTTTAGAACTAAGGGCAAAATAGAGAATAAAAGAATCTTCTTTTTGCCTCTTAAATATATTCACAAAAGGAAAAGACCTAGGAATGTTCCAAATTCCCAGGTCAACTAGAAAATATTTCAAGAAACCAGAAAAAAAACAATTTTATTATTGTGGAAACACAATCAGAATAACACAAGATATAGCAGTTTCTGCATTAAAAAAATATTAGGGCTTCAAATACAATAATCTGGAGATCAAAGGAACAAGGACCAAAACCAAGAACTGCCTGTCCAGAAAACTGAGTATAATCCTTGAGGGGGAAAAATAATATTCAGTGAAATAGAGGACTTTCAAGCATTCTTGATAAAAAGACTAGATTTCAATAGAAAATTTGACTTTCAAATACAAGAATCAAAAGAAGGATGAGAAGGTAAACAGGAAAGAGAAATCATAAAGAACAGTTTAACTATTAATGTTCTTACATGGAAAGATGATACTCATAACTCATGAGACCTTTATTATTTACTATTTATTATGGAAGTTGGAAGGAATATAGATAGAAGCAATAGCTAGCTAGCTAGATGGATGGATAAATGATTGATATAAATCTATTCATATCTATGTAAATATAAATATAAAAAATATATATATATAGACAGAGGGCAAAGGGTTAGTTGAATATGAAGGGATGATCTCTGAAAAATAAAATTAAGGGACAATAGTGGAATATATTGCAAGATGGAGAAAGGGGGAGATAGAATGGTGTATATCATCTCATCTAGAAGAGGCAAGAAGAAACTTTTACAATGGAGGGGAGGAGAGAGGAGATGAGAGGCCATGAGTGAACCTTACTCTCATTGGACTTGGCTTAAGGATGGAATAACATACACACTCAATTGAGTATTTTATCCTACTGGAAAGTAGGGGAGAAGGTTATAGTAAAGAGGGGGAAATGAAAGAATGGAGGGCAGATTGGTGGAGGGGGTAGTCAGAAGCAAACATATGGAAAAGGTACAGGGTCAAAAGAGTAAAGAGAATAAGGGGGAAGGGATTGGATGGAGGGAAACATAGTCTTTCACAGCATGACAATTATGCAAGTGATTTGCATAATTACACATGTATAACCTATATTGAATTGTTTGCTTTCTCAACGAGGTTGGATTGGGAGGGAGAGAATTTGGAATGTAAAGTTTTAAAAACATAGGGGCGGCTAGATGGCGCAGTGAATAGAGCCCCGACCCCGGAGTCAGGAAGACTTGAGTTCAAATCTGACCTCAGACACTTGACACAAAAAAAACTAACCATGTGACTTTGGGCAAGTCACTTAACCCCAATTGCTCTCCAAAAAAATCAAAAAAATAAGTTTTAAAAACTATTGTTAAAAATGGTTTTTATACACGTTTGGGAAATACGATATATAAGCAGTTGTGTATAGAAATCTATTTTGCCCTTCAAGAAACTAAAGCAATAATGGGGGGAAGGGGTGATAGAAGAGAGGGCAGACTAGTGGCAGAGGTCATCAGAATGCATGCCATCTTGGGGTGGGAGAGGAGAGAAATACAGCAAAAATTAGTAGCTCAAAATCTTGTGGAAATCAATGTAGAAAACTGGAAATAAATTATTTTTTTAAAAGAAAATTTAAAGACAAACAAGAACTGCTTTTATAGATCCCCAGCATATAACAGAGCCTCCTGGAAGAGATTCATAATTTCTCAATATATTTTGGTCTGATAATCCACACAGGAAGAAAAAGTAGATAAAAATATCAATCTATAAAGTTTGTCCATAAATATGTAAATCTGGACAATACAAATGGACAATGTCTTGAGCCCCACAAATAGCAGGAGAAAGTGGGTAAATAGCTCTGAAAAATTGCAAAGCTCCTTTGATGACTTCAAACTTCTCCCTAAAAGGTTGTTGTTAGGATCAAATGAGTTTATGTATGCTAAATATACATACAAAGTATTAAAACATACTAAATATACAAAAAGGAACAAATTATTTTCAAGAAATTTATAATCTACAGTAGTAATAGTGATCAGAAAAGTACAGAGGTGAATGCAAAGAAAGACACAATGAATATGAAAGGATGATCTCTGAAAAATAAAATTAAGGGGCAATAGTGGAATATATTGCAAGATGGAGAAAGGGAGAGATAGAATGATGTAAATCATCTAACCTAGAAGAGGCAAGAAGAAACTTTTACAATGGAGGGGAGGATAGAGGAGGTCAGAGGCCATGGGTGAACCTTATTCTCATTGGAGAGTAAGAAGAGGTCCAACAAATGACTATAAGAGATTCAAGGAGGATGAAACTAATATGGCTAGAAAACTTCGTCACTAGGTGCCACTAACTAGAATATAAACCAGGCTTCAACAGCTTAAGCTACATGCAGAAATGATGCAAGCTATGGATACTGGTGTAATAAAAGACTCAGAGGTCACAAAAATTATGATGAGACCTGAGAAATGTAAGCAGTAAAACAGTACTATGTTTGAAGTGTATAAAAGTGAGTAGTGTTTAATTAATTCAAAATCAAATGATCTCTGAGTTGGAAGTTATCATAATCTGGACCAACTCATACATGAATAGGAACATTGTCTCCAATAGAATAGTAATAAATTTTCATAAATATTCATACTTATGACTGACATAGTCATAAAATCTTCACTTAATTATTTCCCGTGATGAGGAAGACACTAATCTTGAAGCAAGGCTTTCAAATTTTTGTTATCTCTTATTGTTAGAAAGTTGTTTTCTATTTGTTTCCTTTTTTAACCTTTCTTGGAGCCCTAAACTGTAATTACTTTCACTCCGCCCTTTGAGGCTAAAATTAATCCTTGTTTCCCACAATATACCTCACTTGACCTATGATTCCTATGAAAAAATGACCTCTTCTTGGACCACTTAGGTTTGTGACTCAGTATGTGTAAGTGTGTTAAATGACTTAGTCACAAAGTGGTTATCTACTTTCTACACCAGTCCAATATTACAACTTTCTCTTTCATACATTCCTATAGGATTACTTTTTTGAAGAGGTTGTACTAACCGCTAGAGGACATTTGATCTGAAAATATCTAATTTTCTCCCCTACTGCCAATCCCAAGCTGTTATTTCAAGAGCAGCGCTAACTAGCTTCACTGGTCAAGACCAAACTGAATCTAAGTGATAAAATGGAATAGTGTTTATAATACTAATATATGGAATGCACTTTCTGTACCTATTTCATGAACAGCATCCTGCTCAATCTGTGTTCCTCTCTCTCATGTCACTGCTCATGTTATTGACTGATTCAGAATCAGAATTCTATGATCACGTAGTTTATTATACATAATATAATGTATATTTGTGTGGTGACATTTGCCTTTGATAATGTTCTTGAGTTACTTCTAGTTGCCCTTCCAGACTTTTGGGACACTTGTATTTCTGGTTTTGTTTCACTTATTTACAGCTTCCCTCTGTGGACTATCTTTCAGAGTCTAAAGATCTCCATAGATATTGGGGGAAAAATAAGTTAATGGAGAAGAATAGGCTATACTACAAGAATTTAAAGTCAGATCTCATGCTCCTATTAAGTTTCTTTTCAAAATTAAATGCTTATATTTCTTTCTAGCAATTCTCACAGTGTGTTCTTTACCATATTCTTCACCATGCTTGCAAGACTATTCAAGACCTGCACCAGAATGTTAGTTCTGATTGGTTTTGAGCATTTTTGCCCTTTATTCATTGTGTAATATCAAGTTGTTTTCCATTTAAAAGCAGAAAACATACCACTTTTTGATCATTCTCTAATGTATATTATAGTTACAACAGTCTTTCAAAAATTGTTCTTAGCAGTCATTACCCACATCAATTAATTCTGAATATTATTGTTACAGACACTAGTCTTATAAGAAGGTTAATTGAAAAAAAGCAACAACACAACTTTAGTTACATGTTCCAGCTTTAATTGTCTATTCATATCTAGTTTCAAAAGAAGTTGTTCATTGATTTTGGTATATAATCATATGAGACTCTGTAGGCAGTTACTCCTTCTTCCACATTAGAATTGCTTATTTTTTTCCTGATAAATTCATCTTTGAGATCTTTTCATCCTACTTTTACTGACTTTATCTGTCATAGGATCTGCTATTTTTTCCTCTGAACTCTTTAAAACTAAATTTATCTAAATCTTGGGTACATCTTTTATTGTGCCTTGTGTTCCTCTCATTTTATCAAGGTCAGGATGACTGAAGAGAATGTTCTATGAATTATAATTGGAGTGGCAATTTGCTATTAAGGTATTATCCTCTACTTTATCTCATAGGAACTCATTATTGAATAGAATCAGGCTAGAATATTGGTTTTCCATCTACCTCCTGTCAACATTTAAAGAAAGAAATGAAAAACTTTGTTTAGGGGAGAAGTACTGGGGCTATTGATGTTATTAGGACTTTGATCTATCTTTGAACATTACTTTATAAAAATTCATGTTGATTGATAAATTGATATTGCTTAGTTGATATTGAGGGAGAGGAATTAGTAATACTATATTGAAAATAACCTTGGTGGAGATTTGTAATCAATAATATTAGAAACCCCAATTGCTCAGAGTTATCCGTAAATCCTGATGTTAGAAGTAATCAACTGTTCTTTCAGTACTGTTTCCGATGCTGCATTTGTTGGAAGAATAATTCCAGAGTTTACACCATATTTATTCTCACATTAATATGGCTTTTATTTCCCCCATTAATCCTCAAAAATCTTGGATTTAATTTTATGATTTTTTCTGAATTATAATGCTAATCTACCACTTTACAAAATCAGTTTAATTCTTTCTGAATAAGGTACTCTCATCAATCAATACTTAGAATAATCAATCTCATCAAAAGAAATGCTATATCAGGACAATTTTGAAAATGTTATTTTATGCTTTATCAGTGCATAGTGCCAGTTTTTATTAGTACTTTATTCTGCTCATGTCAGACCACATGTGGTAAATAGTATGTAGTTACATTCCCATATTTAAGGTAGGATAGGGATAAACTGAAGTAGGAATACATAAAAAACAATCAGCAAGGTAAAGGTCTTGGGTCCCTACCATATACAATTTGAAAGAAGGATGTTTATTCAGAAATGAAGATTTGGGGATCTTTTTTCAATTATCTGATGGCCTGTCATTGAAAAAGGAGATTAGACTTGTTCTGCTTGATTCCAGAGGGCAGAAATAGGGGAAATATTTTGTATTTTCAGAGGCAAATTTAAGGTTGATATATTGGGAGGGGGAAAACTGCATTAGAATTGTCCCCAAATAGAATTTGCTACAGTGAGAGATAATTTCCCTCTCCCTCCGTTATTGATTTTGAGTAAAGATTGGTCATTCATTGGGTATGTTGTAAAGGGTATTTATGATTAGCTCTGGTTGAACCAGGTAACCTCTGAAATACCTCCCAACTCTGATTTCATGGTGTCTAAATGTTACCTATCATATACCATCTACTTCTTTGCTACGAGATCTTATTTGTATCATCTATTTTGATTATTTTTAAATGTACAGATATATGAGAACAGGGATTTTTCCCCTGTTATCTTGATTATTGCCTCCTACATATTACTCTTCCTCTAATAAGTATTAAATTTTCTCCTTACTAAAGACAACAATAGACCAACATTGTCTTTCATCAGAATCCAAGATGCTATTTACTCTTCAGAGAGGTAACTTTTCCTCTCTAGATTAAAAAATAAAAAAATTAAATTAAAAAGAAACCTAATCCCTAAAAACTCCAAAGTTCAATTATTCTCCTTTTTTTCTCTTTTTCTCTCTCTAAACTCCTAAGGGAAGCTTGGACTTTTCAAAAACCCTTCACTTATCTTTATAAGGGACTTGGAAGATAAGTTAGATTCAGAGTCTGCACATGTAGCTTAAAGTCTGGAACCTGCTCTTTATTACATATATGTGACTTTGAGAAAGTGGCATCACTACTTTAGTAATCAGGTTACTCATCTGTAAACTGATTGAGTAGAACTAAACAACCTATAAGTTCTCTTGCAACTCAACTCTTTGATTCTTTACTTTTAGCATAATTGGTGATGATTGTCCAAATAAATTGGTACTGACAAACTAATACATTCAACTTATTTTTCAACATTCAACTCATGAACTTCCCATAGAAATCTCTTACTGTTTCATATTTCTGTAAGGGCTCTCTTTTTCCTAAGATTATTTATCTAACTACCTCCCCCTGTACCCTATCATAATACCATTGCTTTCTTTATAAGACTTTCTTATTTGCTATTGTGTTTTCATTGGTCAGTGCATCTCACATTACCTTACTTAGTTAAGATTTTTTTATTCAAAATGAGTATTGTTCTGCCCTTTAAGACTGTTTTTCTTTTGCATTCTTATTTTATATTTCTACCAGTCATTCAAAAAAATTTCATATTACCTGGTAACCTAGGAAGTAGGGAACTATTCCTCTAGGTCTTTTATTTCTTTTTTCTTCTAGGAGGGGAACAATTCATACTTTGTGGATACCTGTCATTTGACACCAGAAGAAATTAAATATAAACAGTCTCTGCATGTCACTGAAAACTATTATATAGACCATCATCTCTGGGGCTCATTTCTGCAAAAACAATCATAACTACTGCTCGACTCAGGATTCTAAGGACACCCCTGATGACTTGAGTGAAGGTTTTAGAACTATTGCTTACTTATCCCCACCTGTTGTATTCCCAATAATATGATCACTTATTAATATATATCTAATACCATATTATCAATTAACATCCATTAGTTTTTACAAAGGGGTATATCCTGAGAAAGTATAGCAAAGAATAAACAAGTTTGCAACCTTGCAGCATGATCTCCATTTAAGAGATCACTTGATCTCTGGGGAGAATGGATTTAAATATAAAGTTATTACTACAAAATTTTCTCTCATCAAATTTACTTTGAGGCGCAACATAACCTGTAGGCCATTCTCTACACTGATTCACTGGTGGGCAAAGACAGACATGTTTCTCTTCAGGGCTTTCTCTTCCATTCACTTACCTCCTGTTACTACTGGCTATGCTTTTTGTGGTAACATTTTACAGATCTTTTGAGCTTCCCAAAATGACATAGAAGAAATCTGAATTTTTATGTGTCTAATATATTTACCTAAGATCAGGAAAGAATAAACACCACAAAAGCGAAAGATAGAGACATTATACAGTCAAAGCTACATGACTGGAAATTGGGAGATTGGAACTTTATTACAGGTGTCAGCCCCCTGACACTTTCACTGCTGCTACCTTACCCCACCCCCACAGAAGTTAATGCCTTGCATGACCTCAGGAAAGAGAGGAGTTCTGTTCTAACCTTTTACATAATTACTCAGTTCCAGCATAGCAGTAATTAAAATACTTTTTATCTCTAAATAATCCTATAAGAACTACTTAGCAAATACCTAAATGTGCTCTGGAGTGGGAAGGAGAAGGGAGGATCAGCTTGTCTTTAGTTTCCTTAAGTATGTTTATCATACACCATTATTTGGCAGCAGGAAGAGCATATTTTGTAAATTCTATGGATTTGGCCTTCATTGCCCAGCTTCCCACCCCCAATTATATAAATGTAATCATATATGTATATAAACTGTACATACTATCCACACACACACACACACACACACACACACACAAACGTAGGGTGGGTGGGGGAAGTGAGGAAGGGAAAGAGAGAGAGAGAGAAAGAAAAAGAGAGAGAGAGAGAGAAAAAGAGAGAGAGAGAGAGAGAGAGAGAGAGAGAATCTCTTTGAAGGTAGGCTTCATTCTTTATTTTTCTTCAAAAATTTTTGATGCTTATCACAATATATAATACATAAAGGGTAGTTAATGTTTCATGAACGAATGTATGAGTGAATGAATGGAAATGAATAAATGCATAAAAATGGTTAATGAAACAGTTTGCTGGTTCACAACTCCAGTTCCCTTATGATACTTACAAAGCAGGTCTTTTGGAGAACAGAAAAGAAAATTTTTATGGTTACTAAAGTGGATTGAAATTCACATTATAGAAATGCTTTAAAATAATTTCATCACTGGGGTGGTGTTGATGTAAGAGAGGAATTGATAAATTTCTCCATTTCCAGAGCTGCTATGTTTCTTCTCTCAAAATGGGACATGTGTTTAATAATCATTAAGTTTTATGTTGTAATTCTGTATGTTCTTATCAATAAAACCATAGGGACAACATTGGGGGAATTTGGGAGGCTTGTACTTCCTCATTAGTAAAATGAAGGGAACTGGATAATTTAACTCCCTAGTTTTTATCCAGTTCTAAATCCATGACAATACAGTTTTCCAGTGGCTAAACTATTACATTTGTCTTTCTCTAGGCTTTACATCTATCTCTAATAGTACAATAAAATATTTTAAATGGCAATGTTATCTCAAATAGTGTTTAGTATATATCCGATAACCATTAAGCTTTACAAGAGAACTACATATGTTTCTATCAATAAAACCATAGCGTCAATGATAAGGTAAGTTAGGGGTCTTAAACTACTGCAAAGAATTGTGTATGTGTGGTCTGTGTATGTGTGTGTGCTAAAAACATTACTTTAGGAACAAACCTTGAAGCACTGTATGATTGATAGTTGTTGTTATCCTTATAATCACATCAACAATATTCAATATGATTGGAACAGTTGAAAATTTTGCAATTTTGGTGGGAGGTAAACTTTCACTTTTGGCTGAATTTTTGTGATTGACTCATTCTTTAACCCCAAATCTTTAGAAAAAATCACAATTTCCTGTTGGATTTTTGCTGCTTCAAATTTGCCAAAGGGTATTTATTAAAGTCAACCTGCTATCATACCCCATACAGCAGTACATGCATATGCTCAGAGTCTATTACTGCTCATTAATGTTATCAGTGACAGAAAAATAACATAAAAAGCATTCTCATTAAATCCTAGGATGACAACAAATGAAAAGGAAAGTGTTTTGTTAACCTCTGAGGTTAACACTGATATTCAAAATGTCCAAACAAGCTAAAGGAATAGACAGGAAAGGAAGTAACAAACTATAAAGAAAGCTGGATATGAAAAGATCAAGGAAAAATATAAATATGGATGAATTAAAACTCTATCATTCTTATACAAGTTTCAAAAAATCATTTGGAGTCTCTAAGATTAATCTCAGTTTATTGAACAACCCTGTTTTTTTTAATATGTGCATGAATAAATAAAATATATGTCAGGGTAAACAATTAATGTATTATTTGTTCAGGCAGTACTGTCACTTACTGCATCATACTATAGAAGTATAAGAAATATGACATTTTCCCCCAATTTGCACTGGATGGTGAAAAAGAAATTCAGAAGGTTGAAAAGCAAAGACTAGAGGAGGATAAATATAATATTTAAGGAGAAAGAAAATCATATAACCATAGAGTTAGAGCTAGATATAACTTTGGGAACTATGTAGTCCAGTCCCCTTCCTTTTACAGATGAGGAGCTGAAGCCCAGAGTTATTTGCCAAAGTAACAGAGGGAAGAATTTTCAGAGGTGCAATTCAAACCTAAGTGCTCTGAACCAACCAACATTTTTCAAACTTCATTACTCTTCTTTCCTATTCTCCTTACATCTTTCAGAAATATTGCCAGTGAACTCCTTCTTTTAAGTCCAGAGAAGAAAACAAATGATTAACATAATCATCTTCAAAGAAAATTTTTTCAACTGAACATTCATTTTCAAAGTCCCTACTATGTAAACAATACTCATGCCAAGTTCTGAAGTAGGCACTTGGGAAGGTATAATGATCTATAATAAGAAGGATGACAACAATTCCTCATCCATGATGAGAACAGTACTTTAGAAAGAAATTTAAATAACAGCAAGCAAGAGAAGATTGTGGGAAGTTGATGACTAGGTCAGAAAATTTCAAGCTCTCCAGATTTCCTCCACAAAGGACAAAATAGAGCTTCAGGGTCCATGTAGAGGGACAAAAATAAATAACAGCTGGAGCAGAAGAGTCATCTTCCTGGGACAAGCAGTGAAGATCTGAAGAAAGACCCCAAGCCTGAAGTTCAGCTTGAGTGAAATGTAAACACTTCATTACTAGCTCCCATGAAAAAATGGCAGCAAGCCTATGGGGCATTTGGGTTGGGAGGTAGCCTTGACTTCAATCATAGGAATTTTTACCTTCAGGACAGTGTGGAAAATTGGAAATTGGAGTGGGGGAAGACTGAGGGACCCTCTGTTGAGAAGGGACATGCCTAGCTTTTCTGCTGAGGTGAGTTCTTGGACAAGAAGGAATGAAAACATGTCCATTAAGTGCAGAAGTAGTGAGGTAGGAATGTTGAAGACTTTGGGCGCTGATAGGAAAGTTGAGTTCTTGGTCTCAGTTCCAGGCCAGAGGTGAGAACTGAATGCCATAGCCACTTGACGGTGGCTTACTTCAGGGAGTAAGAGCGTTTGCAGTATAGTGTGTTTGGGAAAGAGATATGAGTGACTTGGAGGTGAAAAAGAGTGCAAAGTTTGGGCCCAGGACAAAGCTTGAAAACTATCAGCAAGAAAGAGCTGAGGCAGGAGACATCATCACCTACACCTCAGTATTTGAGGTGATTAAAGTAAAAAAGCTGCTAAAATAAAAAAATAAAAGGAGGCAAAAAAGAAACAACCCAAACATAGTTACAATGGGAATAGAGAGAAGACCAGGGTTCAACTTCAGAGGAGGATATTGAAGCAAAATAAGTCTCTCCTACCCCAAAGAGTAATGTCAAATGCTCATCCAACCAAAAATAATTCATTGAAGAAAAAAAATGACTTAAAAACCCAATAATATAAGGATTTTTT
>JAQQSW010016688.1:0-11621 GCA_028646575.1 Pseudocheirus occidentalis | reverse complement strand
GCCACACAGGAGAATAGAGGGGAGGGGAATGAGGGGGGGGGGGTGATGGAGGGAAGGGCGGGGTGGGGGGAGGGGCATGGGAAGCATACATCTCAGTAAAGGGACAGGTACAGGGTAGAGAACAAAACAAGGGGGGCGTGCAGGATAGGAAGGAGGGACATACAATTAGCCTCTCACAATTTGCCCACCATGGATATGTCCTGTGTAATTACACATGTACAGCCTGTATTGAATTGCTGCTCCGCCCAGTGGGAGTGGGTGACAGGGGAGGACTGCAAGAATCTAGTATTTAAAGCTATACAATCAAATGCACCTGGAAAATAATATATTCAGGGATGGGGGCAGGGAGCCCCTCCCTGCCCTACTAGAAAGCTAGAGGGGTGTTGGAGGAGGGCATAAAAGAGAACAGATTGTGGGAGGGGCCTTACAGTGGGATCAATGTTCTGGGCTGGGGGGTAGGGGCAAAAAGGGGAGAAAATCTGTAACTCAAAACTTTGTGGAAATGAATGATGTAACCAAGAAAATAAATTTTAAAAAAATTTGCTAAGCTCCTACTGTGTGTTTGGAAAAAAAAAAGACAGAGAAAGGCAAAATACATTCCCTGCCCTCAAGTTGCTGACAGTCTAATGATGGAGACCACATGCAAGTGAAACACCTGCAGGATAAATTGAGGATATTCACAGAGGGAAGGGACCAAGGTTAATGGGAATTGGCAAAATCTTTTCACATATGGTGGACTTTCATGTAGGAATAAAAGGATGCCAGGAAAGTCAGGGGGCAAAGATAAGGAGGGGAGACATTCCAGGAATAAGGGGACAGCCAGAGAAGATGTCCAGAGCTGAGAGATGAAGGGTCTTGTTGGTATGACTACCAAGAGCCCAGTGGCACCAATCAAAAATAGGTTTCAAGGACTAAGGTATAAAGAGTTTGGGAATATTGGAAGGGGGCAGCTTATCAATGACTCTGAAAGACAAAGTATATTTTTATTTGATCCTGGAGGTGATAGTGTGAGACTGGAGTTTATTGAGTGAGGGAAATCGCTCAATGGTAATTGAATGGATGATGGATCGGCATGGGGAGAGACTTGAGGCAGACAGACCTGCCACTGACTGTAGGCAAAGTTCATCTGTGAGGGGATGGGGGCCTGGAAGAGTGTGGGAACAGTGTCAGAGGAGAAGAGAAATTCAAATATGTTTCAAAGGGTGAAAGGTGCAGGTCTTGGCACCCTATCAGATGGGCATGTGAGAGAGATTATGAAGAATTCAGGAGGCCTCCCAAGTTTTGAGTGTGAGGGGCTGAGAGGATTCTGTTGCCCTGTTTAGTAATAGGAAAGGTAGGAGGGGAGGAGAGTTTGGGGGGAGGGAATGATGAGTTCTGCTTTGTACATGTTGAGTTTAACATGTCTCTAGGACATGCATTTTAGTATGTTACATGGTTGGAGATGATAGATTGCAGGTCAGCAGAGATCTTAGAGCTGGACAAACAGACTTGGGAATTGTTTGCATAGACGTGGTAATGAAATCCATAGAAATGGATGAAATATCCATTGGAAATCGTACAGAGGGAGAAGAGGAGGCCCAGAAGAAGAGCCCTTTGAAATAACTATGTGTTTGATCTGGATGCAGGTGTGACCTGGCCTGAAATACAGCAAAGAGGAATTGAGGAGGGTCAGACAGATGAGGGGAAGATGAAGAAAGTGTATCATGAAAATCTTGAGATAAAAGAATATCAACGTTATAGCCTTGGAGTTATAATATTGAGATTACGTAATATAAATTTGTAGTCAACTGAGTATGGTTTTGTGGTTTTCCTGACACATGTTTAAGGCATAAGATTAGAACTGAATGCCAGTGAAAGTGGAAGTGAACTAAACAAGATAATTGATCAGGCAAGAGAGATATTACCATAGTCAAGGAAGTGTAGATTGAATTGGTTAATGAAGAGGGAAAGAGGAGGCATGTGTGGCTAGTGCCAAGGTGATGGCCAGGGAGGGAACCAAAGAGTCCAGAGATTGGCAGTAAAGATGACAGAGGGAGAGGTGGACTATCAATAGAGTGTGATCAAACAAGGTAATTTCACGATTCATGAATTTATAAAGTTGTATATTTGTGGCCAGTGGATGAATCATGCATTTAGAGTAGCTTGTATCTTAGTTTAAGACCATGATATTGGGTAACATATAATATAAAATATAACATATAGTAATAATAAGCAATATAAATATATTTTAGAGTAATTTATATTTAAATTAATACTTATTGATTACGTGATCCTTAGCACCAATGTGGTTCTTGGTCCATTTCCCATCATTCTAGTGTGGTTATTGTAGCAGGAGCTGACTGCAGGGGGCTGAGAGTCATTTTATATCATTCTTTGTCTTAAGAGATAGAGTGGACTTTGTTGCCTCTAAAATACATTCCAACTCTTAATCTAAAGACATTCTGACCTTCTGAAGATTCAATTTTAATGCATCCTTCACTGAAGTATTTCTATTTTTAAAACTATGGAGATTTATCATATTTAATAAGAAACAAATACATTTTAAAATGTTACCTTTTATTATCACATACATTTTTAATCAAAAAAGTTGTAGTGTACTAAAATAATAATAACAATAATAATATCTGGTATTTATATAACACTTTAAGGCTTCCTGTTTGAGGACACAGAGGTTGAAGGAAATTATGCATTTGCTCTCTGTCTCATGGTTAGTGAATTCCTGAGGCAGAATTTGAATATACGTCTTCCTGACTCCAAATACTATACTTGCTCTACTGCCCAAGTCCTCAACTACCATGATATGGGGACTTAAATGAAATGTTGATTTTTAAAAAGGGTCTGCAGAATTGTGAAAAATGGTATTCACTGTTCTCTTCCAATGAGAATTGAAAGATGATGATACATGTGAAGTGCTTGGCCAACATTCAAGCTTTCTAAATAGGAACTCTCTAAGCAGACTTCTACAGGGTTCTATAGCCTGGAACTACCACTGTACCTTGGATCTCTGGATAAACGGCCATATACAGCAGTCCCCACCTCAGAGTGCTCGATGTTGTCTCTGTTCCAGCAAAGAAAAGGTCCAATGTGCAGAAGACTAAATTCTTTTCTTCAAAACTAGAATGGAGATTATCCTTAAATTAAAAAGGTAAGCATCAGTTGGTTAATAAAAAAAAAATAATGACTGCCTACAATTATGAGGTGCTAGACCCTCAATGGGGCCTTGGGATGGCCCAGGTGGATATCCTTGGTATCCACCCAAGGATACAGTAACTATATCTCAGCATGAGAGCTTCTATTTCTTTTATGTCTTTGAAATGTAATTTTTCCAAATACTTGCAAAGACAAGTTTAGCATTCTTTTTAATAAAAAAATGTTGGATTCCAAATTTTTTCCCTTCTCCTCAACAACCCCCATTGAAATGGTAAGCAGTTTGATATAGGTTATATATGTACATTTTTTCCAAATTTACCTCATCCTCTACAATCTTCATCCTTTGCCTTTTCTTTCATATTAGCCAATCTGTAGGTATCTTAAAGTTGTTTGAATATGCATTTCTCTAATAATAATGATTTAGAGCATTTTTGGTATGATTATAGATAGCTTTGGTTTCTTCATATGAAAGCTGCTTATTCATATCCTTTAACCCTTCATTAATTGGAAAATGTGTATTCTTGCCAAATGTTCAGTGAGGATTTAGAAAATTTTTCACATTTCTGTGAGTTCATTTGATTTCTTCACTGGAGAATTTGCCTGTTCAAGTCCTCTGACAATTTATTTATTAGAGAATGACTCATATTTTTTTAAGTTTTAGCAAAGTCATTTACATATTTTGTATGAGATTTTATCTGATAAATTGTCTATAGAATCTCCCCCCCAAAAAATATTCTCCTTTTCTTTTGATCTTGGCTACATTTGTTTAATTTGTGAAAATTATTTTTAATTTAATGTTACTGAAATTATCCATTTTATACCTAACTTTGCTCTTTAATGGTTCTTTACTCATAAGTTTTTCTCCCATCAATAAGACTAATAATTTATAGGTTCAGTGTTTTCTAACTTTCTTCCAAAATCTCTCTTTATATCTGGGTCATGAATCCATTTTGACCTTACCTTGGTAAATGATGTAATATATGGTTCTATGCCCAGTTTCTGCCATACAATTCCAGTTTTCCCAAGAATTTTTATCAAGCAATGGTGTTTGTTACAAAATGTTGTCCTTATCTTCTCAAATATAAAAGTATTTTATTTGCTGCTCTAAAGTATATGTTAACTCCTCCATTGATCTGTCTTTCTATTGGTCCGCTAGTATCAGATAGTCTTGATAATTAGAGTCTTAAATACAGTTTAAGGTCTGGTACTGCTAAAATTCCTTCCTTCATACTTTAAAAAAATATTTCCTTTGATATTCTTGACTTTTTGTTTTTCAAAATGAATTTTGTTATTATTTATTTTATTTATTTACATTCTAATTTCTAACTACTCTTTGTGAATTTCCCTTCCTCTTATTTTTCCTTCCTATTTTGCTTCTTAGTCTCTCTTCATCCTATCCCTGCTACTTATCGTCTCCTATTACTACCTTATTCCCTATTTTAGCCAACGATCTAAAGGTCCCTTATTTATCTACTCACCTGACCCTTCTAATCTTAATGTATGTACTCTTCTAATTCCCTCCCCCTCACCCTATTCTCCATCACTTCTCTGGAAGTTCATAAGATGTTGGAACTTCTCCAGATAACTATGTTCTTTCATTTTCAATCCTGATGAGATTAAGGGTCCAATATCAGCAGCCTTTAACTCCACCTGCTTACTCTGTATTAATTCTTCCTTTAATGCCTCATTTTTAAGAGACACTTTCTCCTTTTACCCTTTTCCTATCCAATTTTATTTTTAGTATTCTTTCATCATAAACAATGCAGTCCAAACCTTTCTTTCAAACTATTTCAGTAATTATAACAGTTTTAACAATACTATTGCTACTAATAATAACTAACATTTACTAATATTAACAATATTTTCATATATCATAAGTAAAGTTTCACTTTAATCAGAGCATTATAATTAGTCTTTAATGATTTCCTTGCATTTCTTCCAGCTCTTTAGTATTGAATTTTTCTTTGATTTCTTGTCTTTTGGTTATAAATACTTGAAAGTTTTTTCAGTTCATCAAATATCTATTTTTTTCCATTAAGGATTATACTCAACTTTGCTCAATAAGTTATTCTTGGATGCAATTCTATCTCTTTGTTCTTTAAAATATAATTTTGTAAGAATTAATATCTTTTAGTATAGAAGCTTCTAACTCTTGTAAAATCCTGAGTATTCTTTTTTCTGCAATATTGAAATTGTTATTTTTTCCTAGGGTGGTTTTTTTTGGAATTTTTCCTCTTTAACTTGGGAATTATGAAACGTGGCTATGACATTCCTATAATTTTTCTTCTTGGGATCTCTTTTGGTGGTGATCATTGGATGCTTTTAAAAATATTTTTACTTTACCTTCTTGTTCTTGAACTTCAGGGAAATTTTGTTTAAAAATTTCTTATAATTTTGCATCCAGATATTTTTCTGATCATAATATTAAGATAGACTGATATTTCATGTACTTTCTCTCCTTAATACTTTCTCTAGATCAGTTTTTTTCCCTAATGAGATGTTTCAGAATCTTTATTTTTTCTAGCTTTATTATATATTGTTTTATTATAATGTCATTTCATTCCACTTGCCAATTTCTAGTTTTAAAGGAATCATTTTCTTCCTTAAGTTTTCTATCCCTTTTTTCTAGTTAATTAGCTGTTCATAATTTTCTTAGATTTCAAATTTTTTTCTAAATTTTCCTCATTCTCTCATTAGATTTTTTATTCCTTTTTTTTTTATAAATTTCTGCTTAAGATTTTTTTTTGTATTTGTGATCATTTTGCATTCCTTCTTAGGGCAGGACTGGCTTTTTTTTAACCTCTCTATCTTCTTCTGAATATGAAGTCAGGTCTTCTTTTATAACAATGTAGCTATCAATGGTTGTTTTGTTTTCTTTTGCTTATTCATTTTTATTTTAAAAATGGTATATTTTATTCTTCATAGTTTAATATTATGTTCAAGTTTCAATCTGGAATTGTGCCCTAGACCTCAGGTCCTTCTTTACATTGTTTTCTGAATTATGTCTAGTGGTTCAACCTCAGGGACTCTTCCCTTCCTACACAAAGTCTCAGCACTGCTATTTGGAAGATGTTATTGCTTGTGGTATTGCTCTATCCTGTCATGTTCTCAGACCTTCTTGCCCACAGCCACAGTCAGGGACTGATCATATCTTTCTATCACTGCTGGGCCTGACTTCTGGAAAAGAACAGGAGATCTTCAGTCTTCCCTCACTCAGCCTCAGGTGTTCTTTAGATGAAAATTTATCAAGTAAAAGTTCCTGAACTAAATTTCTTCAGACAATGAATAATATGAAAATTGAGGTGAGATTTCTTGAGGTCTAGTCTGCTTCTCTCAAGCCCTACAGTTTGTGGATTCAGAGGAATTGAGCAAGAGGTGTTTACACTTCCCTCAGACCAACCTTCAGCTCCTGGATTCTTCTCTGAAATCCTCTTAGGATGTCCTAAAAGAATAAATTCTTTACCCATTTATTTTTGCTGATCTGCATTCATTCCATAGGAATTTTCTGTCTCTTTGTGGAAGAAATCATTAGAGCCTTGACATTCTTGACCTACTCGACCATCTTCCCAGAATGTCTTATTCCTCCTCAATCTATTTTTCAGGTTAATTGTTTTTTTTCCAGTGATGTACTTTTCATGTTCTATTTTTCATCAGTCTGATTTTGTTTGACAGTCTTGATATCTTGTAGAGCCATTAGCTTACACTTCCCAAATCTAAATTTTAAGGAATTATTTTTCTCAGTTACCTTTTGTGCCTTCTTTTCCATTCAGACAATTTTAATTTTTAAGAACTTGTTTTCTTCAGTTAAATGTTGTGCTTTCTTTCTTCAAGTTGTTCACTCTTCATTTTTCTGAATAGCTCTTTTTACTTTTAATAATTTCTCTTCCACCTCTCTTACTTTACTTTAAAATACTTTATGGGCACATCCAGGAGGACTTTTTTCATATTTCCCTCTGCGGCTTCACAAGTCAGTGTCTTGACATTAGTGTCCATTTCTGAGTTTGTGTTTTGATCTTCCCTTTCATCATTGTAATTTTCCATGGTTATACTTTTTAATTTTTTATCATTTTCCAGCTTATTTTGTCACTATTTAAAGTTCAGGTTTATTCTTGGGGCACAGGGAGAACTTTCTCAAACTTCTTGTGCTAGAGGCCAAGAGCCTGATTGCTGTTTTGCTTCTGAGGTTTGCTCCACAGGTGTCTGCTCCTATGCTGGAATAGCTTATCTATTAATACCCTTTGTCCTAGATTTTAGCAGTCATGTTTCACCTGTTCCATGCTGCCTACGGACCTCACAGCTGATCTACGGGGCCGTTAGTGTGCTGAGCCAGGTTGCTTCTTTGTGATGGGGTTAGGGCCTCCTACTAACTTGCTCTTAGTCTACCTGTGCTGGTCTGTGCTTGCATTTTACATAAGGGAGACAGGCCTGTACTGCAGTCCTTCGAGATTATTTTGGCCTGGAATGTTTTTGAACCTTCCCTTTTGTAGACTTCATCACTCCAGAATTCATTTTTTGCTTCTTTTAAACTCATTTCCAAGGAAACTGGGGAGATATTAAGCAACTTCCTGCCTTTTGTCCTCAATCTCAGTACCACTTCTGAGAGCTCCTGTATCTGTTGGGTTGAGACGCTTACTATGAGTAATTTGCTCATCCAGTCCATGCAGGTAGATAGGATTTGTCTTTCACAGGTAAGAAAGCTGAAACTCAGAGACCATTGGCTGAATTGTCTAGAATCAGAGAGTTAAAAATGACAGCACGTGAATCCTGGATCCTGACCTCAATCTACTTCTCTGCTACATTGCACCACTGGTATGCCCTGTGCACATGATCACCTTGCAATCACTCCTTCAGTGCTACACACGCACACACACACACACACACACACACACACAGACGCACACACAAGAATGGGCGTGGGGTTTGACTTTTTAGAAGGTAACTGAGGCCAAGGGATTTTTCTATCACCTCACCAAGACATGCACTTAGGAGAGGTGCTGAGTGTGCTAGATCTAGAGAAGCCTCTATTGAATTTTCAAATTTTTACTTGTTTGTATTCAATTCTTTCTCCTTCTCCTTCTCCTCACATTTCTTTTATTTTCTCTCCTCCTTCACTTTATCTCCTTCATTATCTTGTTCATCCTTTCTTATCCTGCACCTCTTCTCCCACCTCCTCTCCCTTTTCTATTTCTTCCTTATCTTTATCATCATTCTCATTACTTTTACTTTCTCTCTACTAAAGACCCATCCATGTACCTCTTAATAGCTGCTGATGTATCTTCTGGCACGAACAAAGCTTGTTGTAAAGTGGAGAATAATACAAGCTAGCATTTTTTATAGCTCCTCCCATGTGCCTAACTTAGTGTAAAGGGTTTCACAAATATGGTTTCATTCAATCCTCACAACAACCTTGTGAAACAGGAGACATTATTATCTCCATTTCACAGGTGAGGAAACTGAGCTAAGCAGAAATTTAGTCCCTCTCACTGGGGCACATACCTAGTGTCTAAGGTCATAATAGACATCAGTTCTCCCTGACTCCAAGTCCAGCACTCTATTCATGGGCAATGTAGTTGGATGACGTTCCTTCAGCTCCAGGTTCATCCTTCACCTGTTTCATGCTCTTAAAAGAGAGCACTAAGTCAAAAGAGCTGGGTTCATATGTCTGTGCTACATGTTTGTTCAACAAACTCTTCAGTGTCTTTTAGTTTCAGTTTCTCCATTTGTGAAATGGATGTAATACCTGTGGTAGCTATCTCATTGCATTGCTCAGAGGGGAAACAAAACAAAACATTTTGCAAGCCTTGAAGTGCCATATGCATCAAAGTAACAGTTCCTGGTTTTTTTTTATTTCTTAGCATTAATATTTTTCTAAGTGAGAATACATATTTTACCCCATTAATTCATTCTTTTAATAATGCAAAACCTAGTTGTCTAGAAATGCTTTACAATTTATCAGCTATTTTCCCCATAATCCTATGGAGCAGGTAGTGCCAACAATATTTTACCCATTTTGCAAATGAATAAACTGAAACTTAGAGAAATGATTTTTCCCACTGGTGAGCTCAAGATGAGTAATTCAAATAGAAATCCAGCATTCCTGAGCTATACAGGATATAATTACAAAATATTGAAGTTGGAAACAAACTCCAATGGTGTCAAACTTAAAAGAAATGGGACCACTGAAGCATATGGAAGAATCCCAGGGGGCTACATATTGACTTATGTATGTTCTAATATCTTATTATTTATTTTGTTAGATATTTCTAAAGAACATTTTTAATCTGATTTTATAGTATGCAGGAATGACCCGGACTAAAATGCTCCCCACATGTTTGACTGTTGCACACATTCTCTAAGGTGGTTATATTTTAATTGCATATATATTGCTGATAATTTAACCTATTTTCATAATGTGAGATTTGCAAAGAATACACATATAATGATTCTGGATAGGATAGGGGGGTAGAGAGAATATCTTAATGTTATGAATGAGAAAAGTGAGGTGTAGAGGGACTAATTGAAAGGGCTAAAATATCAGATACAAGACTTAATCTCACTCAAAATAGGTTTTAATTAAAAGAACATTGAACTTGGAGACAGAAAGAATCTGACAGCCTCAGATTCTGAATAGCTATGTGATTGGTCTATTAACTTCTCTGTGGCTCAGTTCCCCTCCCACCATACAAACTCAGTGCTTTGAAATCAATGAGTCCTGTGTTCCCTTTCAAATCTAAGTAAAAGTTGTGAGTTCTTCACTAGCAAGCTCTAGTACTTAAACTCTTTACCTTCCAGGGTTGTCATTCAGAAATTAGGTTTACATTATGAGGTAGATGCAAAAACTGCAATACTTCAATACACTTACCCCCAAATATTTGCACTTTTTTAGTTTTAAACACATAATACCCAATTTCTATTATTACCTTGGACATCTCCTTCAGGTAAGCATCAATGTAGTCCTGGGTCTCCTCTGGGTTTAAATCTTCTTTATGCTGTTTGATGACACTTTCTATAAAGGTCTCTACCTTCTTCCATTCTCCAAACATCTTCTGGTGAGGTCCTGGCAGGTATTTCATTACCCAAGGAAAGATGTTGAAGAGCTGAATAATATAAAAGGGGGTAGCGGGAGGAGAGATGAATGTCATTTCCTGTTAGCTTGCCCTATGTCTTCATCTTCCTCATCCTAAGTCACACCAGGGTTCTTGACTGTTTTTTATGTTGCAGAATTTACAAGAATTCTGTGTCTAATCACTCCTGGAATTTACCCTTCTTGTGGCTGCTGTGCATCCTTCCATACTCTTGTTCACACCCAGGCTGATATTCAGCCATCTCTTATCTCACACCCCAGCCCCTTTGCCACATCCTGATGCACCTAAATAACTCTTCCAAGATATCATCAATCTAGGCAGCATCTTGAGCTGCAGAGGAGATGAGAGGTTACTTTTAGAGTATTTGCTAGCACTTGGCACATGTTTCCCTTTTAGCCCCACAGAGTTCCCTTCTCCTGAATTGCAATTTTGTTCTTCTTAGAAAAATTAAAGTTACTATTATCCCCCATTTTCCCTAAAGGTCTTCCACAGCCAGTCTTCTGAGGACTTAAGTGAAATCATGAGTTGGTGCCTCTTTTGGTGAACCTCACTCACTGCTCAACTAGGAGGCAGAGTGGATGGTGTGATGGAGTGAGACTCAGGAAGACCTGAGTTAGAATTCTGCTTCAGACACTTATAAGTTAGAGAAAAGTCAAACTTCTCTCAGCCTCAGTTTCCTTAATTGTAAAATCTGGATAAAAATTTTAACTACGTCAAGGGTATTTGGGAGGATCTAAAAAATCAGTCAATCAACCAACATTTACTAAACGCTTAGTATGTGCTAAATGCTGGGAATTCAAAGGAAGGGGAAAAAATGCCAGTCCCTGTCCTCAAGTAGTTTACATTGTTGTGAGAGTGACTCCATGGAAATAACAATGTACATACAAGACACGTGCAGAGTATAGAAAGGTAATCTCAGAGGGGATATCACTAGCAGGTGCAGGGCCAAGGAAAGATAACCTGCAACAGAAGGTGAAATTTCAATTGATTTTTGAAGGAAGCCAAGGGGTAGAAGGGAGGAAGGAGACCATTCCAGGCATGAGGGATGGTCAATGCAAAGGCACTGAGGTGGGAACTTATATTCGTAAAGATGTTTACAAACCAAAAATGTAAGCCCTTCAATTAGCCATGTCACACTGATTGTGTTTATTCTCTCTGTCTCTCTCATTGTTTTTCTCTAGCTATGTCTGTCCTGAGCTTTCCTGCTTTCCTCCCTCCCTCCTTTCTGTCTTCACTCCTTCTTCATCTGTCTCTGTCTCCCTGTTTCTTTCTCTCTGTCTCCTCGTCGTCGTCCTCCTCTTCCTTCTCCTCCTCCTCCTTCTCCTCCTTCTCCTTCTTCTCCTTCTCCTCCTCCTCTTCCTCCTCCTCCTCCTCTTCCTCCTCCTC
>JAQQSW010016687.1:0-11621 GCA_028646575.1 Pseudocheirus occidentalis | reverse complement strand
TATCTATCTATCTATCTATCTATCTATCTATCTATCTATCTATCTATCCTCTTTATCTCTATCTAGTTTCTCTGCCTCTCTATTCTGTCTGCCTACCTCTCTGTCTATCTGTTTGTTTATCTCTCTCTCTTTATGTCTCCATTGTAGTAACATTATATATATAAAGTACTTTAGACTTCAGAAGAAAAGGATTGCAGGAATTTCATTTTGCTAAAGAGATCTATTTGTTCATCCTTCTGACTTGATCTGCTATGAGCAGTGCCCCTCCCACCCTCTTCATCCTTTTGCTTCTTTGTGGCCCTGGATGGAGGACATTCTAAGTGGCATCGCCCATTGTTGGTTTGTTCTTGCATCCCTCAGATCTGCTGAATGATTCACAGGTATCTCTCTTGTGATCTGCCAACTGAATGCTAAGCAAGGATGAGGACCCCAATCCTTCATAGCCAAGGAATCCATCTTAAATGTCATACCAAGTTCCAGACACGGGGCCACAAAGACCCGGGTTGGAAATCTCCCTCTTGTCAGGTGTGTGACCATAGGCAAGTCACCTGCCTTCCTTAAGCCTCAGTTTCTTAATATGTATAATGGGGTATAATAATTCCAGTGATACCAGTCTCATAGGATTCAAAGACTCAAAACTGGAAGGGCTCTTAAAAGGCATTTAGTCTAACCCCATAATTTAGTTATTTGACCGAGGTCCCACAGTACAGCTCAAAGACAAATTGCGTGCAAAGCACTTAAAAAACCTCACGAGCTATCCAAATGACAGCTCATGGTGCTGTTGTTCTAGAGTTGTGACTTCATAACTGTGGGTACCTGCCACAGGGAATCCTTTCTCAATGCAGATTAGATTCTTGTCCATTATAGACTGGTACTCAGCATCTCAGAGAAGCCCTGGGACTTTAGGTAATTAGGGGATCTGCTCAGGATGACACAACCCGTCTTTGTTAGAGGCAGCACTGGAATCCAGGTCTTCCAGACCCCAGGGTCAACCCTCTCTCTGCTTGGCCACAATGGCTTTAGAAATACCAAGGAATGAAATGGAGCTACAGCACATGAATGAACAGCTAATGTTTCCTATTTGACTGTGAGCAAATTTCATTTTTTCCAGGACTTTGGAACATGAAGACTTCACAGTTTCTTGTCACAATTATCACCATGGACCAAGGATGGCTTTCATTTTGGGAAGCACACTGGCTCTGGTTGTCAAGTCATAAAATTTGGAGAACTCGTTTGGTCCCAGATGCTAAGAGAAGTTTTTTTGGAAGCCAAATGCTAAGTGATTCCTTAGTGGAGACAGCTTGATCACATAGCCCTGGCACTCACTCTTGCAAAAGGGCTTAGTTCTTAGGAGCTCCAAACTGCATCATTTAACCAGGGGGCAATGTTATTTGATAATGTACAAGGAATCAAAATCATGTGTGTGTGTGTAGCATCCCTAAACCAGAGCCCACCATCATAGATTCAGAGCTTGGAGGGAAGTTAAGTCATTTAGGTTCTCAGTCTCCCTCCCATTTTACAGATAAAGAAACAAAGGCCCAGGGAGATCAAGTACGGTGGACTCAAAACTCATTGGATTACATATATTTAGCTTAATAAATGCTTATTGATCAATTGATTGATTTAGAACCAGAATAGACCTTAAAAGCAACTTAGTTCAACATTCTTTTGCAACAGAGGAGGTATCTGAGATCCAGAGAAAAAAAGGGACTTTCCCAAAGTCCCAGAGATCCTCTGACTTAAAATTCACTGGCTTTTCCACTGCTCTTGGGCATGAGATCCGATTTCTTATGGAACTTGAAGACGAGCTGCCAAGTCTGAACTTCGAAAACTCGTCCATTTCCTGCTAATGCTTTCATGCGCAATTCTTTTCTCCTCTCTCTCTATTGGAAGCAATGCTTGGTTGCTCCAGTTTTTTGGCAGGATACTCAGGCCCCAGGCAGGGCTGTTTCCTGGGTGCCATTTTGTTGGGAAGGATTGAAGGGAGTAGACAACAGCCTTTCTTTCAGTACTGGCAGGGAGGAGAACAGGTCCCAGTGGGTTTGGTGCAGAAAGGGGGCCCTGGCCATGGGACTCTCAATGTTTTTGGGACAAAGAAAGTTAAAACAAACCAGTTTATGGTGGGGACAAGGGACAACCTTGTTGCTGTGCCTTCTCTAGGTGGCTCCTAGCATGTCTCCCATGAATAATGCCTCATCTTGCATCTTCTAGCCCTCAGCATGGGAAGTTAATGAGACATGGAGAAGGAAGGGAAAGGGGGGAATAGCAGACATTGAGAATGCAGTCCCTGGGAGCCATTTTCAGCCAGGCATTTCATAGGTCTTGGTGGGTACAAATACCTGAAGAAAGAGATAATAAGTGATACAGATGGATGAGAACAGAAGCTTGGAAACCTCAGGATACCTTGAAAAAAAGAAAATGGAAGAAAATTTTTAAAAATTCAGTGATATAAGAAATACAGGGAAAGTGGCACTCAGAGCAAGAAGGGCCTTCTGAAGTCGGCCAGTGCAACCTTCTTGTTTTCTAGACTAGAAAACCGACTGAAAGAGACATGGAGTGATCTGTCCAAAGGCCTATGGGTAAGCAGTAGAGACAGGATTGGAATCCAGGATCTCTGACGTCAAACCCAGGACTCTTTCCTCTCTCAAAAGATACTTACGCTCAACATTGGAGGTTGCTCAGGCAGAGGAGAAAAGTGCCCTTTGTCTGTGCTCTAGGAGAGGCAGGGGGTCCACCAAACACCTCTAAATATGCCACAGTGAGCCAGCCATCATGTTTTTGTGATTCCTCTAGATAACAGATAGAGGTTTTTGATGCAGCAACACCATGGCCACAGTGAAAGTGGACAGATCCCTACCAGTCATGGTTTAGACCCATGGTTCTCAACCTTCCTAATGCCACGACCCTTTAATACTCATATATGGGCAGGTGGGTGGACCCACCTGGAGATGGATAGAGGAGCGGTGTCTTGGTTCCTAAGACCATCAGAAATATGTGTTTTCCAGTGGTCTTAGGCGACTCCTGTTAAAGGGTCATTTGACCCTCAAAGGGTTGAGAACTGTTGATTTAGACCTTTATGTGAATAGAGGCAGCTAGGTGGCACCTCCAGACTTGGAGTTTAAAAAAATACACTTATCAAGTACCTAATGTATGCCAGACACTATGCTGAACATAGGGGATACAAAGAAAGGAAAAATAACCTCAACAACAAAATCAGTCCCCGCTCTCAAGGAGGTCATAGTCTAAGGGGCAACAGGAAGACCTCAGGTCAAATCTAGCCTCAGGCACTTGTTAGCTGTGTGTTCGTGGGCAAGTCATCTAACCTCTTGATGACTCAATGTCTTCATCTGTAAAATGGGGATAATATTAGTATCTTCCTTCCAGGGTCGCTGTGAGGATCAAATAAAATAATATTTGTAGTGTTTAGCACAGTGCCTGGCATGTAGTAGGTACTTAAATGCTTGTTCCCTTTTCCCCATTTGTAAGGCATTTTGCACCATTAATTTTAAATTAAAGCGCTTTGTGATGATGATGATGATTCATCATCATCAGGAACTAGAGACAGAGGCTGACCTTGAAGTTAGGAAGACCTGGGTTCAGGTCTTGCCCTAGAGAGGACAGAAGGTCCAGGAGCAGAAGATTCTCAACAGTATCCACTGTTACAAACAGGACAAGGAGGATGAAGATGGATGAAAAGAACACTGGATTAGGCAATTAAGAGATCATTGTGGGGCCACTAGGTGGAGCAGTGGTTAGAGCCCTGGAGCAGTATCTGAGTTCAGATTCAACCCCTGACATTTACTAGCTGGGTAACCCTGGGCAAGTTGCTTAATCTCCATTGCTTGATCACAGATAACTATGGAGAACATTTACAACTGAATGATGAGGTCAGACTATAGATTGCCTAGGATTTGGTTAACAGTGAGGTGAGTGGAAGTGAAGTAAGGCTAGATAGATCTTTCAAGGTGTTTAGTTGAGAGGTAGGTGAGAACTGTGGGCTGAGAGCTATCAGGGATGGTAATATATAATGAGAATATTTTTAAGGATACAGGAAATGTGGTTGTGTTTGCAGATGGTTTGAAAGGAACCTTTAGATAGGAGAGATTCAGGATTAGAGAGAGAGGGGAGATGATAGTGGGACAATGTGCTGGAGAAGATAAGAGAGGATGGGACAAGGGTACATGTACAATGGTCCACATTTTTCATCCATATTTAGCACCGATACAAGTGAAAGGGATTTAGGAATTCTCAAACACTTAGGTAGACCATTTGTGGGTAGGTCATGGGCATGGCTTTCTGTTTGTTGCTGAAGTGATAAGTCATGGAATATGAGCAGAATGAGGAATTGAGAAATTAGGGTATTTGAGGGAATTCCAACTTGTGTGGTAGTCTCCCAATATGAAATCTGGAGTTGGGATATAGAGGGCTATTGTGAGCCAAGCATTGACGCTGGGGAGAAAGGAAGCAGAATGTCTTGGAGGTTGATGGAAAATGGCCATTGGCATCTGGCTTGGGTGATAAATTTGGATACCCTGAACTTCAAAGGAGGAAAGGTTGTTAGTGATAGGGAGGATGGAGGAAGAGTTGGGAAATAGTAAGAGAGAGAGATCAGAGTATTCCAGCTTCATTACTGGGATAAGTGAGTTGTAAAGTATAAGAGAAGGACCAACCAAGACTGGGAAAGAATGGCCGGCCATGATGCAGTGTCATCCACGGAGTGCCAGAAGATGGAAGAGGTCTAAAAGGTAACATTTGGTAATTATAGAGCCATAGTTCCAAAGGGCACACTGGAAAGGGCAGGCAGTTCAGGAGGGGGACATGGGAGAAGGGTAGGGGTAAGGTGGATAGGAATGAGGGAGTGGACAGCTATGGTCAGAGAGAAGGGTTGTTCTTGGCAGTTGAGGGTTGCACATCAGGAATGACCCACCCTGATGAAATCATAGCTCCAGATTGTACATTTCCCCTTCCCCCTATTCAGAAAAGAAGTGATAAGACTCAGCCTTAGAAGATGAAGGCTTTTATTCTTAAAAAAAATCATCTATTAATTATAGGGTGAAAGGTAAGTAAACAGAGAGAATACTGGTTATATTTCATGTGCATCATTATGGGATGGCACATAGGAAAAGCTTCATAAAGATCTTAGATCTACAGCCAGAAGGCATCTCTGGTCCAAACTCCACTGTTAGAAACTGAGGCCCAGAGGAGGTAAGTGACTTGCCCCAAATCTCACATCAGAGTGTCAGTTGTGGGATTTGAACCTTGGCCTTCTAATTCTAGGGCACCGCTCTTTCTGCTATATTGAGTGGCTTTCCTGAGACTTGCCTGAGTGAGAAAAAGAATCATTTCTAACTTGGAAGATTTTTCTTTGAAACACAAACATTCTGATAACTTTCATGTTGGGTTCCTTCCTTACCATCCTTGACTAGATAAGCCCAACCCACGTGGAAAGGTAACCGTAGGGGAAAAAACCCCCATAATGCTCAGTCTTCAATATTTTAATTTTTACTGTGAGCAAAATCCTTTAAAAATAGTTCTCCCATTTCCGGGAATTTGTTCTTGTTTTTCAAAGCAAAGGAAAGCAAAACAAAGGTGTTTGGCTGCCAGGTCTGCTATGACTTCACAAAGGGCACAGAGAAATTCAGAGCCATCAAACAACACAGGCATATGAAACTAATCCTAGCAGGATTAATCTGCTGTTGCACATTGAAACAAACCCATCTCTGAAGGTCAGGACCATCTAGGGATGTGCATGTGGGGCCCCACGCGGCCCTTCTCCCTCTACACAGACTCCCTAGGCTGCTGTAGTGGACAGAGAATGAGAGGATCTGCGCAAAAATCTGTTCCTTGCTACCTTGGTGACCTTGGACAAGTCACTTCCTTTTGCTAGGCTTTGGATTTGTTTTTGGAAAACAAAAGGGCTTGAATTAGACCTCCTGTAGGTCTCCTTCCAGCTCACAGTCTCTGACACTGGGATCTTGTGCCTCCTTTTCTCTTTTAAGGCTGCCCTTAATGCTTATTTGAGACTTATTTCTCCAGAAATTCCTCCAGGATAGCGGGCAAGGTATTGGTAGGCATAATGGACAGACCACTGGGGTTGACTCAGAAGATGTGGGTTTGAATCTTGCCTCTGACACTCCTAGAGGAGTGACCATGGATAAGCTATTTCATAAAAACATAGATTTAGATCTGGGAGGGACATTAGGGACCATCCTGACCAATTCCTTCCTTTTTTGGATGAAGAAACTGAAGTCTAGGGAGGTTGAGTGACTCATCCAAGGTCATGCAATGAGAAAATGTTAGATTTTTTACCCCAAGTCTTCTGACTACAAATTCTGAATTCTACATCAAGTGTAAGTCTCAGTTTCCTCATCTTTAAAATGAAGAGGTTGGACTACATGGCCTCTGAGGTCCCTTCCAGCTTTGGATCTAAGATGTGATGAATAAAAAGTCCGAGTCTATGAAGAGACCTTGGGTCAACCTCATACCCTCCCAGGGTTGGTCCTGAGCCTTCAACTCCCCTAGGCAAAGTTCAGGGCATAGTTACTGCTGGTCCTTTGGCCCTTTTCTCTTTTTTCTCTCCTCCCCTCCCCTCTCCTCTCCTCTCCTCTCCCCTCCCCTCCCCTCTCCTCTCCCCTCCCCTCCCCTCCTCTCCTTTCTCTTCCACCCCCTCCTCTTCCTCTTCTTCTTCTTCTTCTTCTCTCTGTCTGTCTCTCCCTCTCTCTTCTTCCCTCCCTTTCTCTCTGTCTGTCTTCTGTCTTCATATAAATACTCTTCCTATTCCTGTCTTTTCATAATGAGTAATCTCATGGCTGCCTGAAATCAGTTTCAGAGCACTCAACCCTCTGGACCAAGCAGTAGCTTCAAGGTGTTCCCAGAAGGTGCTCTCAGAGCCAGACCAACAATGACAACCATAACTGATACTGCAATAATCTCCCACATGCTTTTCTTATAGCCCTTAAAGGTACAAAGCAATCACAAAGGAGATTTACGCTGGGCAGTAAGGTCTGCAAAGCACTTCCTGAACGTTAGTTCAGTTGAGGCAGACAACCCCATGAGATTGAACTGAAGGTCATTAACATCCCCATTTCTCAGTACAGTAGCTTGCTGCTGAATCTGAGGGTCAGAGGACCTGGGTTCAAATCCTGCCCCTGCCACTTAGCACTTAGGTGACTTTGGGCATCTTTCTGGGGCTCAGTTTCCTCATCTGTAAAATGAGAGAGTTGGGCTAGATGGCCCTCAGGTCTTTCTGAGCTAGAAATCTAGGATTTCATGAAGCTGAGAGAAACAAAGGGATTTGCCCTAAGTCACATAGTCTGAAGCAGAATCTGAACTTGGGTCTTCCTCTTGCCCAGTTCACACTCCACCCTTCACTACACCTTGTGTCTCAAAGCATTTTTCTCTCATTGGCCTTGTGAAGTAGGGAAAGTAGTATTATTTGTGTAACAACAGCTCCTTCTTGAGTTAGGAAAATAAAGTCTTCTGTTTGTGGTCTAATCAATCTAAAGACCCTCCTCTCCCTTGAATCAAAAGTCAGGAGTCCCTACTAGCATTCTTTGTTTCTTTAAAAAAATATCGATCCTCTTGCACTTTGTCAGATTAATGAACTTGGAGTCAGGAACACCTGATTTCACCTCCCATCTCAGACACCAGCTTTGTGATCCTGGGCAAGTCACTTCTGCCTTCTCCTCTGTAAGATGGGGAGAATAACAGCCCCTACCTCCCCAGGTTGTAGTGAGGCCCAAACGAGATAACACACGTACATATATGCCTGTTACATATAGTACACATATGGTCATCATAACATAATATACACATAAAACATATGTACATAACAAGGTATGTTTTGCAAACTTTGAAAGCAAAATAAGAGCTAGTTATTCTAAGTATTCATTTCCCAACATATCCTCCCTCCTTCTCCCACCCAGGGACGCTGCCTTTAACACAAAAGATAAAAGAAACATGAAAAGTTCAGAAAAACTAGCCAACACATCAAGCGTGAGAGATCTACCCAGCATCCCCCACTCCGAGATGTCCCCATGCCAGAGTGAGGAAAGAGGGTCCTTCTCGAATCACTTTGTCTGATTCAATTTCATTAATTAGTTGGAGTATTTCTCTTGTAGTAAAGTGGGGACTAACATTTGAATGTACTAACGTTTTAAAACATTCTTAGGAGGAAGGGCCCTTAAAGAAAGAAAAACTAACAAAAGGTGTTTTCCTTTGTTCCACACCGAGAAAGAGATGGAAAAATGTGCCAACACAGATGTCTGAAGACCCAACGTGATTAAGGGACCTGGAGATTTTAGGTGGCCATAAGACAATAAAGTGCTCACCATGAGACATCTGTCAGTGTGGGGGCTCTCTGAGGTAAAGCCCCCCTAAATCTGAAGCCGCCAGGGACTTTAGACTAGTTTATCTTTATCCTTTTTTTTTAAAGAGGTGACAACCTCATAAACCCATAATCTCCTCTTGGGGATGATGCAAGACTTTAGTGAGGAAAGGAGAAAAACATGGTCTCATCTCCCCCTCCCTCTCCTCTCCTCACTCCTTCCATCCCACCCCTGCCTACCTCCCTCTTTCGCCTTCTCTCTCTCTCTCTCTCTCCTTCCGTCCCTCCCCCTCTCTTTTTCTCTCCCCCTCTCTCTTTCTCTCCCCTCTCTCCCTGTCTCCCTTCCCTCCTTCTTCTTCCTTGCCCAACTCCCTCTTTTCTCCTTTCTCTCACTCTCTCCCCTTGCCTACCCCCCTCTTTCTCATTCTCTCTTTCCTTTTCTCTGTGTTTCTCCTCTGTCTCTCTCTCCTCCTTGTCTCTCTTTCCCTTGCCCCTGTCCCCTCACCTAAAATTTCCTTATGAGAGGTAGGCTCTAAAATCCATTTTGTTTCTGGCCCCAGCAATGAAGGAAATAGAATTTTTTTTTTTCTGATTTAATGGGCCTGGTTGCATAACTTCTAGGACTTGTGTTTCTCCTTGGGGGCTGGAGCCGAGCTGCAGCTGAACTGGCAGATCACTCTTGCTGCCAACTTGAGAAAAAGAAACCTCCTTTCCCAGAGCCCAAACACAACATGAAGCTAGAAATAAACGGCTTTCCATTTGGATCCATTTATTTATGTAGTTTCAAAGACCTTCTCAAAGGCATAAACAAGCCTGTGGGCAGCCCACAGGCACCGGCCACTGGCCTAGGCAGACACAGGAGCCGGTTTGGGGAAACCTTGGCTATGGGTTATGGAAAACCAATTACCTTTACATTTCTTCTCTTCTGTGGGGTCGGCCTGGGTGCTCGCCACTCCCTGCTCGTGAGCCTCGCCTGGGTCCAGGTGGAATACTGAGCTAGTCCAAGCTGCCTGAGTCTGGAGCCTGGATGCCGGTGGTGGTGGCTCGCTCTTCAGCAGCCCGCTGCTGCTCTCTGAGTGGCTCTTCCTGTGTAAGCAGTCTTCGGACATTCCTACAAGGCCCCAGGTGTAGTCTTGGTCAGGAGGAGGCGGAGGAGGCTTCCGCTTGTCCCATGGTGGAAGGCCATTTTCTGGAGGGTTGACAAACACAAGTTGACATGCTGTTGGCATTGTCAAGATCTGATTGGGAGGCAGGCTAGGGAAACAAGTGGCTTTTTTGGTCTCCTGGGCTGACTGCAGGGTTGTTCAGCCTTGGGGACAGCCTCTGAGCCCGCTACTCTACTGGACCTATGGAATCCCCTTGTCTGGAGTGTCTGGAATGACTTGTCTGATGCCAGGCCCACTGCGACAACAGTGGGCCCCAGGGCAAGTGGAGACCAATTTATTGCCTTGCTTGGATGACCATTTGAGGTCTTGTGGGTCGGGGCTGGTCGAACAATTTTCAGAGCTTTAGTACATAAAACAACCCGGACTCGGCCTTGTTTGACTCGGATCTTATCAGAGGCTGACCTGAGGGACACTCTGTTGCCCAAGTGTGACATGCTGACGTGTACACACTTAGCAAGGCCGGATGCTACTGTCCTCCTGAGACAGTCACCAAGGCAGAACCTTGGGAAGAAAACTATGGATGACTGTCTCACAAATGTATAGGGCTACCGAATAGCAGAGGGCTTAATTAGTCTGGGGGTGCTAAAATGGGGGCTGGGGGAACACAAATGGCAGATTTTAAATGAAAATCTTCTTTGTTTTTAATATTATCTGGGGTTTTAAAAAATAATATTCTAGAAATAACATGGGAGAGAGAGGTAGGTGTGGACAAATAGCTCATATGTTATCAATGGAGCTGGAAAGGGCCTCAAAGGCCATCTAGTTCACCCCTTTCATTTTACAGATGAGGAAACTGAGGACCAGAGCATTTATATAACCTGTCCAAGGTCATGTAAGTAGAATGCATCAAAGGTAGCATTCAAACCCAGGTCCTCTAACTTCCTACCCAGCACTGTATCATGCTAGGAAAATGAGCTCTCTTCATGGGCACATCCTTTTTTAAACTCAAGGACACAAAGTTGAGTTCAATTTGAACAAAAATTGGTCTTTACTAGGAAGGGTCATGTGTTGACTAGGTTGACATGCAATGGGGGTATGTTAGGCTGTCTTTTCCACTAGATCTACAGGGACTCTGAAACTTGTTACCCAGAAAATGGTAGCAAAGTCAACAGCAAAGAGAACAAAGAGCGGGTCTGCTCCCCACCTCTTTTTGGTGGTTTGTTCCATGTTCCCACAGTCCTTATGGCACATAATACAAAGCACAGGGGCCAAAATGGCCAGATAAAACACACGTGTGGGCATGGGGGCAGGACATGGGCATTCTCACAGATGCTGGTGGGGCCCAGAACACCACGAAATACCTCATACTATTCTTAAACACACAAAGATCAAAGCCAACACGTGAACAAACAAGCCAAACGCTACACTAAGATCACCATCGCTCATGAGCTGGAGGGCTGGGAGCTTTTGGGACCATCAAGCAGCCATTGATCTCTATTCTATCCATATGGTGGAGGGATTTTCATGCTTTTACCATCCACTGTTTGGACGCAAAGCTCTCCCTTGGCCTTGAGGCCTCAGATCAGATGAGGACAAACTTCTGCAAACCCACTGAGACCAGTGACACCTGAGGGAAGTCCTTTCTGGGCCCTCCAGCTGCTGGTGTCCTCTGCCCCTTTCAATGAACTTTCTGTTTATTCTCTCTCTCTATGGGTACATGCTGCTTTTCCCTGATAAGAATGTAAGCCTGTGGACAATGGAGACTACTTCCTTTCCGTTTCTGTATCCCCAGAGTCTAGCATAGGGATTGGTATGCTGTAAGTGCTTAATAAAGGCTTGTTCATTAACTGATTGAAATGGTCAAAGAAGGGGTAAGCTTTTGACGTGCCACTCCCCAGCCAAACTGGCCTACTGGTTGTTCCTTGCATTTCCTTGCCCCATCTCCTACCTCTCTGCCTCTGTCCTGGTCATCACCTCCCCTGGAATGTGCTCCCTCGCCACAACTGAGACCAGCTTCCTTCAAGGTTCTGCACATGCTACTGTCTGTGGGAGGCTTTTCCCTCTAAAGTTACCTTGTAACTACTCTGCATGTATCATCTATCTGTTGATCTATCTATCTGTCTGTCTGTGTCTGTCTATCTATCTATCTATCCATCCATCTGTCCATCCATCCATCCATCCATCCATCC
>JAQQSW010016686.1:0-11621 GCA_028646575.1 Pseudocheirus occidentalis | reverse complement strand
TACTTGATGTGGAGAAGAGGCTGCTACAACAATCTTGGCAAGGGATGATGAGGGGGTGGAGTAAAGTGGTAAGTGTGGGAATAAAGGAAGGGGCCAAATATGGTATATTGTTAAGGCAGAAAAATTAAGATTTGGAAACTGATTGGACATGTGGGCTGAGGGACCATGAAGATAAGGCCAAATTTCTAGGCCTGGGGGACTGGAAGGGTAGCGGTGCCTTTGAAAGAAATAGGGAGGCTGAGAAGTAGGAGAGGGGATTTGTAATGAACACATCCAGGTGGGCTGAGGCTGAGTCAGAGATGGAAAGGAAGCAGTTTTAGAGTTCAGTGTCATAGGAGGAGCATCTTTGAGTGATGGTGAAATCTCCAATGTAGTCATCCCTGAGGGTAGCTTAAATGAAGCTCTGATGCTGGTCACAGGAGGTGAGAAACTTCATATACTGGATAACAGGGATCTCAGTAAAAAGAGACATCAGCACAGGTGTTTAATTTTCCAAATCTCAGTCCAGACACAAGGATGTGGGGGAAGATTCTTCTAGGCATTGGAAATCCTTGAGGTAGAAGGATCTATGCCACAGAGACTAGCATATAACAAAAAGTAAGGACTTTCATTGGTGGAGGGAAAGTAATGTAGATGCACAGAGTGAACCTCAAATAAGGAAAGGTTTCACAGAGGATGAGAAGAGGAGAGAAGGGCTTGCCCAATGTGACAGCCTGTTGTTTATCCTTCCTTCTCACAAAGGACCATAGAATCAGGAAGGTGATGCCCTAACTTGCAAGTCAAATGGATTTAAGTGAGGGAGGGCTGGGCAAATTCACCAGCCTCACTTTCTCCTCTTCACCCTTCAGTCATTAGAAGACACTAAAACCTTTTCTAGAATTGGTTCTGATATTGTAAGCTATTTAGGTTCTTTGATTGGTCTGCAGGTTATTTGAAGTTTCCTATGTTTTGCACACTGGTGATACAACAGATACAAAGCAAGACCTGGTGTGAGGAAGAATGAAGTTCAAACCAGCCTCGAACACTTACTAGCTGTGTGACCCTGGTCAAGTCATTCAACCCTCTTCTGCTTCAGTTTCCTTCAGAGGCAATAATACAAATGCCTCTCAGGGTTGAAGTAAGTATAAAAGGAGGTGTCTGTAAAGCACTTTGCAAACCTAAAAATTCTATAGACCTGCCAGCTAGTAGTTATTATATGCTATCTGTCATGAAGAGATTACTACATGGGCCACACCAACAACTAGAGACTAATCTACATGGAAAGAAAAGATTAATTTCTCCTTCCAAATGAGTTAATATATGAGCTCGAACTCAACTGGAACTTTCAGCCTTTGGGCCTTTTTTTCTTTTTGTGAAGCTCCAAAAAGGTATTGTTCCAAAAGGCCTCCCTCATGAGTGAAATCTGCTGTCCAGACTCCTACCATTCCATTTTAATTTCTGCTCTTCCTCTAAAAGAAAATAAATGGGACCTGATGTTTGTCCTGTTGACAAAGGAATAGCGAATAGTAATATATAGTTTTATTTGTGTACCCAGAAGAAGAGAGAGGCTGAGGATGAGGTGTCAGAGGGAAGATGAAGGGGAATTTTGGTGTCAGGAGCTAAGGACTAAGCCTGGCAACAAATGAATTGGTAGATAATGAATACCTTTTGGAATGCTGGTGTGGGCAGAAAGGTGTGGCATAATTATGGGGGCAGGCAGGAGGTTTCATTAACAAAAACTGATCATGACATGCACTTAGGGAACATTGGCCTCTGGCCCTACCTTTGTGCTTCATGCCCTCAAATGAGGGCACCAGGCACACACTTTGACAATTACGGCTTTCAAAAGACCAAGGTGCACAAAAGCATACACAGACAATCCCAGGGAGAGAATTTCCCCATCAAGAATTTTATTTTTAGATTATCAGCATGTTGACAAGGGCCCTTTGGATTACTGGTACATCAGATGTAAATAGCACGTGGGTAAAGACTCCATCTTTATGGAGAGATCACTTTGCCCAAAAACAATATGTTTTTTGAGCTCTTATCTCAGAAAAGAAAAAGGAAAGGATGGTCAACTATGAATTGTGGATGTGCAATATACCCTGCACATGTCAACGATATCTTTGCTGCAGTGGCAGCAGCTGCTTCTGTGCCTCTTTCATTAACTTCCACAAAAGCTTTGTGTATAACCTTGGACAGACACAGGTTACTTCTTGTTGACATCCCAGAAAAGTTGGCTCTGCTTCCATCAAAGGCATCTGACATCCCCAAGTTTTGAAGAACTAATTTCATGTCTAGATTCTCCTCCAACTTAAATCTGGGAAGGAAAACTTCCACCTGCGTTTCATTCATCATCTTTGGATTTAACCATTCCTCCAGTTTCTCAGCACTAAGTCCTTTTTCCAACTAGAAACAACAGAAAGAGTTGCAAAGTAAGTGCAAAAGGATTCAATTTAATTAGACAAATGTTTCTTCACTAACTACCATACGTAAGGTACCTGTGTTAGGTGTGTAGGATCTAAGGGGGGAGTGGAAATGCCTTGGGAGTTTATGCCTCCAAGGAATTTCTGTTCTACTTAAAGAGTTAGGAAAGTGATAAAAGCACCACCAAGAGAAATATATATTCTCTCTCATTCTCTCACTCCCCCTCCCCTTGATATAAACAGACACATACACACGCACCATTCACCTAGAGCCCGATGCCTCTCTTTTCTGTACTTTCCTTCAAAGGTCCTGGGATTCAGAATTGCTTAGACATCATCCAGTATGACCCTCCCTTTTATAGATGAGAAAACCGACAGTGTTTCAGGTCCCAGAATTCCAACCAAGGTCTTGGACCCTGACTCCAAATACATACTTTCCCCTGCCTTTCCCTTCCCACAAACTTCTCACTTAAAAGAATCCACAGTATCTTAGTTTAGCTCAGGAAGCAGGTTTCATTCTCATGCTGCCCCCTTTCATTAATATCTTCTAATCTTAAGCTTTTGTAGCATTTTGTAGCCTTCAAAGCACTTTCAGGGATTATTATCACATGCACTCTTCACTACTCACAAGAGCCCATGAATTATTTCAGGCAGAGATTATCCCCATGTACTGATGGGGAAACTGGCTCAAAGAAGTTCCAGAATTTCCTGGGTAGGCAAAATGCTGACTTTCCAATTAGCAAGGCTGCACTCAACATGACTTGATGCTGGGATAGCTCTAGGTGGGTCCTGCTGCTATAACCTTCCATTGTCAGTCCCTATTTCTAGTGAATTGATTCCTTGAATACCAAGAGCTCTAAACCTCTCCCACCACCTCTACCATGCTCCACCTCCTTAACAATCTCCTAAATAACACATACAAAGAAATCTGTGTAACCTCCAGTCATTGATCCAGACATCTGGGACAAAATGATTCATTTTAAAGGACTTGGTAGCCTTGAAAAGTTTTGGTAATCACAATTCTGAAGTTGTGCCCACAGCTTTGAATCAATATAAAAAAAATTTTCTGGAAGTAGGTATCAACAATAACACTTCTCTCACCGTTTTTAGATCTGTGTTCTCATCTGGAAGCAAAATGACCATGTCCATTTGTCCTCCAATATAAGGCAGAACTAGGATCTTGGTAGACACTTCTGTTATTGAGGACATGCTAAATGAAGATTTCTGAAACATCATCTGTACTGGTTTCTGCTTCTCCTAAAAGGAGATAAATGAACATGAAACTGAATAATCCAGGGCAGATAACATCAACACAACTTACTAAAAAAGTAAGTGTATTTGTATTCCTGTACTTCACATCTTTAAAGTGTAAGACTTCTGATGGTATAAATCAAGTCTTTAGAGTAATACCTTCCTCCCTCGGGCTTGTTTCTTCATTAGGAAATATGCTACACATATCTATAGAAAAATACTCCTTTTATTCCTTCATGTGAAAAAGAGCTGCCATTGGCTGGCATATATAAATAAAAGTATCTCTAATACAAGAGCAGTATTTCCAAGGGTCCCTAAGCATCTTTTTTCTTTCTTTGGAACTTCTGTTAATTAAGGCCTTTAGTGCTCTCGTCTTCTTCACCTTTTTCCCTTTATAATAGTGGTTCACATTCTTCCTAATGCTGCGATGCTTTAATACAGTTCCTCATGTTGTGGTGACCCCCCAACCATAAAATTATTTTTGTTTCTACTTCATAACTGTAATGTTGCTACTGTTATGAATTATAATGCAAACATCTGATATGAAGGATGTGTTTTCATTGTTACAAATTGAACATAACCCATAGGTTGTGAAGCACTTTCCCATAACAACAAGCAAGGTTTAAGATTCAGCTAATTGCTAGCTGAATTAACCTTCAGTGGAAATGAGTTTCACTCAAGTTGCAGTCTTATCTTAAATTCAAGTTTAAGTCTTATCTGACAACATGAGGAAAAACTTTACTCACAGTTAAAGGAATTTCATGTGTCACCAAGCCCCGAGAGCCATAATTTAAGAAAACAAAAAGCCTCGGGAGCCTTTTATCCCATTCTAAATACACTATTTCTACTTAAAAGATTACCTAGCCAGAACATCTTTTTAATGTGATTACTATTAGGGGAAGTGGAAAGAAGAGACTAGTCCTTATCTTTGTCTGTCCCCATGCCCTCATATGTGCACTGTATATTTCCTGGAACATTTTACATTATTCCAAATAAGTGGGTGGGGCCTTTTTGGATTGTAGAAGTTTCTCTTCTTTTTAAATAGTATTTTTCCCAGTTACATGTAAAGACTATTTTAAACATTAAAAAAAAATAAATTTAGAATTCCAAATTCTCTCTCTTTCTTCTTTCTCTCTCTTCTCCCTAAAATTGTAAGCAATTTTGTAGAAAGCCTAAATATTTGATTCTTAGGTGTCAGTTTCTATGTAGATGTCTTTGATGAGTACTTGAATCTTTGTCTGCTTGATCTTTAAAAACTTTGTTCAAAGAATCATTAAATGGAGTTAATGTTTCTTCCTTGAACTACCCACGTGGTCTGGTCATTTCTTATTTACATCTCCCATCATGCTTAAGTGCTCGCCACTGAGCAGCCCACAGCACTTGCCACCCAAAGTAGGGCACACAGGAACCTGAAAGGAAAGTACACAGTGGAGATGGCCCTTACAAGCAGAAGGAGCTCCAAAAATCACAGGTCACGGAGAAAGGGAACTTTTTTCAGTCAACCTTTTCTTAAGTCATTCCATTCCACCAGGCTGATACAGGGACTTTCAAGATTTGTATCACCCTGGGTCAAATGCATGGGGTTCAAAGATAAGGAACAATGTTTTTAAGTGTTAAAGAAAGTTGTGAAAGAAAGATCAATTTTGTTATTATGAAGGAACAATTAGAGGTGTTTTATTTAGTATGTTTGGAACATTGCTGCCCAGGGTTTTAAAGGGTGGTACAACAGAATGGGAAACAGATGACTGAGAAACTGGTAGAGAAAGGAACCAAGCATTTCCCCATTTCTGCCTTTTTTCTATGAAATATAGTAAAGATATGTTTTACTTTAGAAATGAAGGTGCCAAAGATGACACACACAACTGGGTCTAATCCAGCTGTCTTTACACAGTATTTATAGCAAGTCAAAAAAGTATACAAAAAATATCAGGATAAAAATTAGAAAAAATAAATCACTTGCATGAAATAGGTTGTAATGCCATACACTAGCAGATTCCCAAAAGAATGCTACTGTGAATAGCTTTTAAGGTTTTGATTACACAGTATAGTGAACACACCATTTCATTTGCTACAAATCAAACATTCACAACAAATCAAAATATAATATTCACAACATAGCATGTTATCATAGAAAAATCACAAGATAGTGTTCACAACACTTTGGTTGGCCCTTGGATCTAGAAGGAATCTGAGCCTTCCAGGAGGCAGCAACTTTAGCCTTCACCAGATTCTGGTCTCAAGAAAAACTCCAACTGAGTTCTAAGTCAGAGTCTACATGCTGAGAGAGACTCTCTCTCTCTCTCTCTCTCTCTCTCTCTCTCTCTCTTTCTCTCTCTCTCAGATGCCTTGAGTCTCCACAATTCTTCCTCAGCAACAGGAGACAGAGTTCATGCCCTCCATTCACACAAGAGACAGAATTCACACCTTCTGCTTGTTTTATACATGAGACAGAGTTTACACCCTCTGCCTCTTTCATAGAAGTACTTAGTTACTAAGGGCCAAGTACATGCTAAATTGATTACCATTACATATGCCAACAGAAGTTTTAAGGTTTAAGGGTCTCCTTTCCTCCAATCCAACTCTGGCCAAGTTTGATTGCAGGAAAGGCTGTCAAAAATAAATAAAAATAATAAAAAGTAAAAAGGGAATTTTTTCCCTCAGATCAGAATGGCAGACTAACAAGCATTTATCCATTCTTGTGCCTCATCTAAAAAGAAAAAAAATTTGGTGTATCAGGATGCAACTGAAGGTTAATTTTATGTGGCACTAAATCAAATTTAGAATTATATAAAGATCTGAAAAACTTAAGGGGTAAAATTTTTAACTCTTGTACAGAACAGAAGAGCGCCACTGGACTTTTGTCTAGCTTCTCCATACTATACCTAGATGATTAAAGGCCTTTTGCTTTCTAAGAAAATTCTGTTTTAGGAATCACTGAAGTTCACAGTACATGTTAAATAAGCCAGAACACATTTTTAAAAGTCTCTCATCATGAGAGGAGAGAGTGCTGAAGGATAATCATGGTCTTTAAATCACTCTCCCCAATCTGGATAAAGGAAAGATGTATAACAAGTTACATCAAGAGCTCCACTAACAAAAGTCCTGGGGTCATACATGGCCCCTCACATTTATTAGGCAACCTGAACTCACCATTCAGACCTTGTAACTGTCAATAATTTTTGCATGTGAGGATTTGAAAATTCAATTAATATCATAATGTCATTGTGTTATTGTGATCTTCCTGACCTGTGGTACATTTTCTATTATATAGTAAAGATTGGATAGTCATTTTTAGCCCGAAATAGTGTTAGATAAAGCAAAATTTTTATCTGAGTTTTGTTGAAACTAAAAAGGTCGAGGAAAAAATTTGTGTAGAAACAGTTATGTTACTTTATCAGTTCTGCTCAACCCTGTCTTATAATGTTTATATCTGCCATATACAAAACCACGTATTTACAACTTTACGTTGTAGTTAGAAAATGAGCTTACAGTCCCAGATCAGATTAGGAAAAGAGAGTTGCATCCTTCCCCCACACTTGCAAACTCAGTGGGCCAAGTATAGTGGGGGAAGAGGCACCAGCTAAAGTGAGGGCTCCTCAGGTAAGGGTCCTGAGCCCCTGATTCTGCAAGCCTTGAAGTTCCTCCCAGGAGTTAAGAAAACAATAGCTTTCTGCACTGGATATGACAATCCATTCTTTTTATCAGTACTTTTAGATGATATAGGAATACAATTGACTTCTTAGGAAGTTTACTCTTTTTTCATCAACTAAAATAATTTGGTTGTCTCTTCTGGAAAACTTATAAAATAGATCCTTTTAGTGTCTTGAGCCTAAAATCTAGAATTGTTAAATGATTACTATATGTGGAAAATAGGAAACTGGCTGAAAACTTTATTAAATTCCTTCTGCATGTAAGAGATTTAGCAAAGCAGGAGCATCACTCTCAGCCCCAGTCTATATCAATTCCTCTTATTAATAATGTTAAGACCCCTGGAAACTCTCTCTATAGGAAATATCATCAGACTAGGATAGGAACTTGTTTTAGTTATGCAATTCTTAAATAATGAATCTTACTTAGTAAAAAGTTGCAAAAGATTAACAAGGATTTTTAACAACTGGCTTTTGCATCAGGATAAGCTTAAACTTGAGGAAGAAAAATGTTAAATGATATCCCTTATGTATTAAAAGACCTAGTAGATCTTTATTGTTTATTACACCTAGATGAGAATTACTGTGACCAGCACAGTTGGGTGGGCCAGCAACTGATGGGATCTGAAATACTTTTGTCTGTAACCTTAGTTTGTAAAATTTCCACTTGTGTTCAGGTACCTATGCCTGTAACATCTGTTTGTGAAATCAAGTTGTAAAATCACACTTCCCCCAGCCTAAAAGTCTTTTCCTTGAACCAGCAGTCTGACTAGCTACATTAGCCTTACCTATGAATACATGCTCTCTTCTTCCATGATTTGCTATGGCAAAGTTTACAAATAGAGAGATAGAGAGATAGAAAGGGAGGGAGGGTGGAAGGTAGAGAGAGAGAGAGAGAGAGAAAGAGAGAGAGAGAGATTTAGATATATAGATTTAGATAGATATGGAGATATATAGATATAGATTATATATAGATATATCTAAAAGGTGAGGAAGCTGTCTTTCAGAGACTATTATAATTACAGAGTTTCTAAGGTCTGGTTCAGCTAACAGGTAAAATGAAGGAACACTGACCTGTAGATTTAAATTATTTATTATATCAGAATAGAGAGAGACAAGGTGGAGGGAGAGCCTTTCTAAGGGAGGACAAGGATGGAGGAAGAATAGTAAAGTAAAGAAAAGGAAGATGTTGTTAGCCTGTCATTTATGTCTTAAGAAATGAAGGAAATATGTTGATTCTCTTCCATTGCCCCAGTTGCCCATGAAATCCCATGACATTATAAAACTTCCACTTACTTTGCTGATTTTGAACATCATTTCTCTTGTCCTGCGTTCATCAAATTCTTCTTTCCATTTCCCTTTGAAGTAGATGGCATTCACAAGGACCAGAGTGGTCAGGGAATCAATGGAATCGTTAGGGAGCAGATCTTCAATCTTACCCGTAAAAGAACATTAGAGATTAAATCTAGTATAGATATAAACACAATCACACCTAAAGCAAATAAAACAACATCTGTAAAGCATTTTACAAAGCCTAAAGAGTTAGCCTTCTCCTCCTCATCATCATTAACATAACCGATCATTTAACCTGCCAGGAAATACAGTAGGCAGGATTTCAATCCTAACAAATTAGACAAATAATTATATATGATTTGTCATATTTAGACAAATATTAGACATATAATTAGACAACTAATCATATACTACTGTCTATCAATGATATAATCTGTCTATTCAATGTTCCCAAGAAACACGCACATATGTATATTTATATACATACACACATATATGTATTTTGCACACATATATGTGTGTATGTATATACGTATATGTATATAAAGTTTTTTCTGGGTTTTGGTATACTAGCAAAAATGCCTCTGAATACCATGATCAGCTTGTACGAAAGAACCATTTCATCAGGAAGAGAGAAAGAAAATTATAGACCAATTTCCCTCATGAATATAGATGCAAAAATTTTAGATAAAATATTAGCAAAAACACTACAGCAATGTATCATGAGAATAATATACTCTGATCAGGTAGGATTTATTCCATGAATGCAAGGATAGTTCAATATTAGGAAAACTATCAGTATAATTGATCGTATCAACAGCAAAAGCAGTAGAAGGCTTATGATTATCTCAATAGATGCAGAAATGACTTTTGACAAAATATAACACACATTCCTATTAAAAACACGAGAAAGTATAGGAATAAATGGAGTCTTCCTTAAAATAATAAGTAGCATCTATCTAAAACCTTCAGCAAGTATTATGTGTAAGGGGGATAAGCTAGAAGCATTTCCAATAAGATGAGGGATGAAACAAGGATGTGCACTGTCACCCTCTTATTCAGTTTGGTACTAGACATGTTAGAGGTAGCAATAGAAGAAAATGAAATTGAAGGAATCAGATTAGGCAAAGAAGAGACTAAACAATCTTTCTTTGCTGATGAAATGATGATATACTTACAATATCCTAGACAATCAAGCAAAAAAATCTACTTAAGATAATAAATAAATTTAGCAAAGTTGCATGATATAAAACGAACCCACATAAATTCTCAGCATTCCTATATATTTCTATCAAAATCCAACAACAAGAAATAGAAAGAGAAATTCCATTTAAAGTTACAGTAGATATTATAAAATATTTGGGAATCTATCTGCCCCTCCCCCCAAAAAATACCAGGAACTATATGAACACAATTACAAAACACTTTTCACACAAATAAAGTCAGATCTAAATAATTGGAAAAAAAAACACTAATTGCTCATGGCTAAATCGAGCTAATATAATAAATATACCAAATTTTACCTAAATTTATTTACCTATCGCACTAAATTTAGTGCCATACTAATCAATTTACCAAAAAAATTGTTTTACAGAGCTAGAAAAAAAATAGAAATAAAATTCATCTGGAGGAACAAAAGGTCCAGAATATCAAAGGAATTAATGAAAAGAAATGCTAGGGAAGGTGACGTAGCCATCAAATTTTAAACTGTATTATAAAGCAGCAGTCATCAAAACTACTTGGTACTGGCTGAGGAACAGAGTAGTGGATCAGTGGAATAGATTAGGTACAGGAGACAGAGAAGTCAATAGTCTTAGTAATCTACTGTTTGGTAAACCCAAAGAGTCCATCTTCTAGGACAAGAACTCACTATTTGACAAAAACTTCTGGGAAAACTTGAAAATAGTATGGCAGAAACTGGTCATACACCAGTACTCTACACCATATACTAAAATAAAGTCGAAATGGGTGCACAATCTAGGTATAAAGACTGATATTATCAGCAATCTTGGAGAGCAAGAAATAGTTTACCTGTAAGACTTATGGGGAAAGGAAGATTTTATGACCAAACAAGAGTTAGAGAGCATTAGGAAGTGCAAAATGGAAAATTTTGATTGCATTAAATTGAAATGGTTTTTTTTTTACAAACAAAACCAATGTAACCAAGATTAGGAGGGAAGTGGGAAACTGAGAAAGCAATTTTACCACTAGTGTCTCTGATAAAGGCCTCATTTCTAAAATATACAGAGAATGAAGTCAAATTTAAAAGAATAGAAGTCATTCTCCTTTCAGAGGAAGATATTAAAGATATCTATAAGCATATGAAAAAAAGCTCTAAATCACTATTTATTAGAAAAATGCAAATCAAAACAACTCTGAGGTACCACATCTCACCAGGCTTATTGGGTAAGGTGACAAAATAGGAAAATGATAAATGCTAGCGAGGATGTGGGGAAATTGGGACACTACTGCATTGTTTTTCTAGTTTTTCTAAACTAATTCAGCCATTCTGGAGAGCAATTTGGAACTATGTCCAAAGGGATAAAAAAAAATGCATGGCCTTTGACCAAGCAATACCACTTCTAGAACTGCATCACTAAGAGATCATAGAAGTGGGGTAAAGACCTGTATTTACAAAAATATTTATAGCAGTTCTTTTTGTGGTAGCAAAGAATAGAAAATCAAGGGGATGCCCATCAATTGGGGGATGACTAAACAAGTTGTAGTATATGAATGTAATGGAATCCTATTGTGCTATAAGAAATGAAGAGTACATGGGGTTCATAATAACCTGCAGAAAGTTATATAAACTGATGCTGAGGGAGGAGAGCAGAGCCAGGAGATCTTTGTACACAATGACAGACACATCATATGTGTGAAGACTGACTTTGAGAGACTGGGCTCCTCTCAGCAATACAAGGTTAGAAGACAACTACAAAGGACTCATGATGGAAAGGATATCCACATCCAGAGAAGGAACTACAGAGTCTGAATGCAAATTGAAGCAAATTACTTGCTCTCTTTT
>JAQQSW010016685.1:0-11621 GCA_028646575.1 Pseudocheirus occidentalis | reverse complement strand
TCCGCCTGATGCCCTGTTTTGGCTGGCAGTTTTGGCCACTGCTCCCATACTGCTGCGAAAAGCCCCACCTATTGAGCTGCCTGTAGTAACAGATGTGTTTTCTATCTTTTGGAGAGTTTTGGAGCTTGAAAATCTGTTTTAGAGTCCCATTTTATGAGTTTTTAGCATGTTTGTGTCAGAGCTGCGGTGCTTTGCTGCTTCTATGCCCCCATCTTGGCTCTGCCCACAGAAATCCTTTTTTTTCTTTTGATACTAGCCATTTATTTTTTACTCTTTCAAAAATTAAACCTATATCTCTGCCCAGGGGGTGGAAAATAACAGTTCCTAGTTTTATTTGTTACTTTACCTTTCACATTAAATTTTGATAACCTTTTCTTAGATTTTATTATTTAGTATTTTATGTGTTGCTTTTATGGTTTTTTTTAGTGGTATGTCCAATTCATTTGTCTGTTTTGCCTATTTTTGTTCATAAAAAATTTTAGAAATGTAAGTTAGCCCATCAGGATTATTTGGGCTACATCTCAAAATTTCTGGATTGTCTCTTCTTTTATGAAATTATCTATTATTTTAAATCTTTAATTCATTAAATTTTAGGATTAGTCTATATTTATTTGAATCACTTACTCAAAGGTCTTTTATCAATTGTAATTTTTAGCCTATTGTTGTGAGCAAAGGGCAAATTTAATATGTAGGGTTTTTGCATTTATTCATATTAATATAAATAATAAACAATATTAATTAATATTTATCCATATTAGTTTTAATATGTTCTACTACAGGGTCAGTTTTTATAATGACACCATGCACAAATCAAAAATGTATAAACTTTTTTTCTGTTATCATTCAGTAGAGATTCTAAAATTCCATTCAGGTGTTTAATATTTTTGTTAAGTGCATAATAACTACTAATATTTTTTTCATTTTTTGGTGCCTTTAAATATAATGCATTCCTTATGGTCATCTCTCTTAACCATGTTTATTTTTACCTTCTGAGCTTGATTGTTATTGCTGCTTTTGTGAGTTTACCTGAAACATAATAATTTGTGATCTAGCACTTGATTTTAATTCTGTGAATCTTTGTTACAAGTGTGTTTCTTGTAAATAACATATTGTTGGCTTTGCTTTCTAGTCCACTTTTCTATCTTCTTCATTTTATAGGTAAGTTAATTCCATTCACTTTCATGGTTATTTTGATTGTCAATTTCTCTTAATTATTATTTTTCTATTTATCCTCTTATATTTATTTGTATTTCCTACCTCATGTGTCCCCCTCACTCACTTTACAGAGAAAAAGATGAAAAAGGGAGAGTATGATCAACCCAGTAATTTGCTCTTCCTCTTTTCCCCTTGCCAACCACTTGTCCTTTTCCTCCTTCCTTCTTTCCTACCTTCGTTCCTTCCTTCCTTCCTTCTTTCTTTCCTTCCTTCTTTCCTTATTTTCTTCCACTTTTATTTTATTTTAATAGATCTTTGTTGGAATGCATTTGTGATAACTGGGCTTCTCTGCAATGATCTTAACCAGAATACTGCTATTTTAACCAGAAGTAACAGTTCATGCTTTTCAGCAACAACTTTGACTCTCCATATGAGGGCGTTGAAATCACCTAGTGGCATGCTGTTTTCACTTATGTATAGAAGCATTATTGTTGTTCACTCATTCGGTTATATCCCACTATTCATGACCTCTGGACCATACTGTCCATGGGATTTTCTTGAGAAAGATAATAGGGTAGTTTGCCAATTCCTTCTCATTTGCCTTTCTTTAAGGCAAACAAGTTAAATGACTTGCCCAGGATCATACAGCTAGTAAGTGTCCAAGCCTGAATTTGAACTCAAGTCTTTTGGACTCCAAGCCCAACACTATATCCATTGAGCCATTTAGGTGGAGAGGGGGAGAAGGGACAGGGAGAGAGAGAGAGAGAGAAAAAGAGAGAGAGAGAGAGAAAAGAGAGAGAGAGAGAGAGAGAGAGAGAGAGAGAGAGAGAGAAAGAATGAGAATGGATCTTTTCTATGTGTATATATGAATTGCCTTCCCCCTGCCCCCTCTCTCAGCTCAGAACAAATGGCTCCTTCTCCATAATGCAGGATCCAGAACAAGTGTGAGTGTAATAATTTTGGTCAAAAATAAAAGGAAAATCCAACCCAAATTAAGCTTAATAAACATTTAGTATTGCCTATAATAAACAAAAGGGTAGCTAAGTGGCACAGTGGATGTAGTTTTAGGCCTAGAGTCAGGAAGACTCCTCTTAGTGAGTTCACATCTGGCTCCTCAGACATTTACTAACTGTGTTATCCTGGGTAAGTCACTTAACCTTGTTTGGTTCAGTTTCCTCATCTGTAAATGGACTGGAAAAGGAAATGGCAAACCACTCCAGTATCTTTGCCAAGAACACCTCAAATGAGAAAACAAAGAATCAGACAATGTGCTAGGTGCTGGTGATACAAAGTCAGATATAATACAAATCCAGCTTCCAAGACATGCTCAATCTAGATTGGTATAGAATGCCTATATAACTGAAATGGATGGATTGAGCTTTTCGTTTGGACAACTGTGAGTTCTTCATGTTATTTATCAATCTACCTTCTTGTGTGAATTTTGTTTTATTCTCCCAAGGATTCTGAGATTGAACTTTTGACCTATCTTTCCATATCTTCTATTTTCTGTTCTCATATCCTTTTTCTTTCATTTCCCTTCAGGTCACTTAATAGTTGATAAGATGATCAGGAACAAAGTCAAAGGTAGGTTGTCATAGAAACTATCTTAATTCATTTTCAGGACTGTTCTCCATTCTGGGACCTCTTTAATGAATAGAGTATGTCCTAAAGTAATAAAAAATAAGTTTATTTTAGAGGCAATGTGTATAGTGAAATGAGCTCTGGGCTTATACTGAAAGGATCAGGTTTGAAATCCCAACTCTATAGCTTACTAGTTGCGTAATTGACAAATCTCTACAACTTGTTTTCTGTAATTTTTTTTTCTAAAATGGATTTAAAGTTACTTAGTCCACTAATGTCACAGAAATTTCTTTGAGGAAAACTTTCTTTAAGTTGTAGCATGCTATAGAAATATAAGTTGTTATTGATTTTGAAATTTTACTTCATGTGGATTCATTTTAGACTTAGGTGAGATTCAAAGATTTTATTGTACCCTCAATATCCTGATGTAATCCTAAAGAATTCAAAATAGTGATAAGGGTCCATCTGACTGTATTTTTCATGATATCAGAGTACAGTTCCCAGGACTGAGATCTGTGCTTGGGAACTATGAATTGTGTACTGGAACAAAACTTATGGGGAAATAGGAAGAACCCATTGGGCAAATTTAAATGATTTCACCCCAGAGATCAGTAGTCAGTGGAACTTCTGAGAAGCACAGCTAGGTAACTCAGTGGGACAGAGTGCTGGATCAAGAATCAGGAAGACCTGAGTTCAAATCTGGTCTCAGACATTTATTAATTATGTGACCCTGGATCAGTCACTTAATGTTTATTTGTCTTAATGCACTGAAGAAGGAAATGGCCAGTATCTTTGCCAAAAAAATCTCATGGACAGCATTTGCAGCCTATGGTCCATGGGGTTACAGAGAATTGGACATGCTTGAGCAACAACAAACTATAAAAGGTGAAGTGTCAAACTAATGCAAACATAAATCATCATAGGCCACTGTCAGTTGAGGGGATATACAGGAGCACAGCTCCAAATAGAGGCATTGAGAAATTACAATATTCATTCTTGTTACTGAATTCAAACTGGGAGCAGATACAAGGTGAATAATTTCTCCTTCATCCTCTTTACCTGGAGAGAGAAGCTTATCCTTAAACATGAGTTTCCTTGGGATTTGTCTCCTTCCCTTGCTGATACTTAAGTCTCTCTGTGTGGCACTAATATTTGTGTACAATGATTCTATCACTTGCTTTTCTCTTGTTATATACTTCGCTATTCTGTCTCCATTTAATACTTTGCTATTTGAGTTAAGGTTTCTCCCTGATCTGTTAGAAAATACACAGGATAGGAGTACAAGCTGAATATTGGCATCACATTGAATCCAAACATTAGTGTGATTCTAGAGTTAAGTTGGGTACACATTGCATTTGCTAAGGCAAAAACTGAGTGAGATGCAGTGAAAGAGCACCAAGTTTTTAATAAGCAGATGTGGGTTTGCATTCTAGATCTTCTATTTATGACTTCTCTGACTTTGAGCAAATAACTTCCCCTTTCTTCTCATTTTTGTCATTCATAAAAAAGATAATCCATAAAAATTTGGTCTTTAACATCCTATCTATCTCTAAATCTCAAGACATGGTATTCTTTATGAAAAGGAAAAGCAAAAAATTAGTTCTGTAATTTGTGTAACATTAAATATATTACATAGAGAAGTTTATTAACTTTAGCTTGAATTCTACTTTTGTTACTCTTTCCAGTAAAGAGTTGAGTACACAACCACAACAACAACAACAAAGAGTTGATGTACACAAAGATGAAATGTGATCAGCTTCATGACTCAAAGAACAAGGTTTCTTAAGATTGTGATAGGGAAAAAGGGAAAAGGACTTACATGTACGAAAACATTTGTAGCAGCTCTATTTGTGGTGGCAAAAAATTAGAAACTGAGGGAGTGCCCATCAGTTGGGGAATGGCTGAACAAGTTGTCATATATCACTGTGATGGAATGCTATTTTGCTATAAGAAATAATGCGCAGGAGTTTTTCAGAAAAACCTGAGAAGACTTACATGAACTGGTGCAGAGTGGAGTGAGCAGAACCAGGAGAATATTATACACAGTAATAGCAATATTGTTTGATGATAAACTGTGAATGACTTAGCTATTCCAGCAATACCACAACGCAAGAAAATTACAAAAGACCCATGAAGGATAATGCTATCCATATCCAGGGAAAGAAATGATGAAGTTGGAATGCAGATCAAAGCATTCTATTTTTACTTTATTTTATATATAGCTTTTTTTCTTTTGTTCTGTTTTATCTTTCACAACATAACTACTACAGAAATATGTTTTATGCGATTGCACATATATAACCTATATCAGATTGCTTACTGTTTTAGGGAAGGGAGAGGAGAAGGAAGGAAGCAGAAAAAATGTGGAACTCAAAATCTTATAAAAAAGAATGGTTAAAATTATCTTTAGGTATAATTAAAAATAGTTTTTTTAAGAAAAGGTTGTGATTGGGCTATTGAGTATCCCCAACTTTTCTTTTATATATCTTGTATGTACATAATAGTTTATAGTTTACCCATTAACCTGTGGTGCTCCTCAAAAGCAAAGACTACACTTTTCCCTTTCTTTGCATCCCTAGAATTTAGTAGAATTCCTGGCACACAGTCAAGTGTTTGGTGAATGCTTATTGACTTGATTGATTGACTGACTTTACGACTCTGGAAACAAATAAGCATGACTGAGATGAAAGATTCCTTTTGATGATTCTGTATTATCAAAAGTAACAACAACTTTAACATAGAACATATGACCTCTTAACTTTTCATCAGGAAGTCAAATCATGTAATCCATAGAAAATAATTTGTGCATCATTCTAGTTAGTGTAAAACACACATCATAATAGCATGAACTATGGATGATCATCAGAAAACCTGGTCCTACCACTTACAATAATTCACTGTGCAACCTTAACCTCTCTTTGTCTCAGTTTCCTAATGTGTAAAATAAAGGAGTTGAACTAGAAAGTCTCTAAGGTTCTTTTCTGCATTAAAAAAATGATAACACATATTAGCAACAATATTGGAAATCTGCTTTCAATTGAAAAATAGACAGCATTCATTTAGCCCACCATTCAACTTCCAAAGAAAAAGTGATATTATATTTTCATAATTTAAACTTTGAAATGTTTTGATTTGTAAGTTGAACTTTAATTATTTTTAGCTAATAGTATCAATGTACTTTCCTGATAATGAGGTAACATTTAACATTTTTTCTTTTATACCCTCGGATTTTTGCTGAGAAGGGAAAACACTTAAAAGCAAAAATACAAATGATGTCTAGGATTTGCTAACATGTACCATCACCATTTTTTCCATGTTCATGAGGAATTATCCTTGACTTTTCCTTCTCCCTTATACCTACATTCAATCAGTTTTGACATCTTACTGAATTCACTTCTATAACACATCTAAAATCTATTCATTCTTTACTTACATTATTGTCACCCTAGTTCAAGTTTTTGTCAATTCTTGCCTGAACTATTATAAAAGATTCATAATTGGTCTCCTTGCTTCCATTTACTCCCCATTTAAATCTGTCCTACTCACAGCTGCCAAATTTCTGAGGCACAGATCTGACTATCTTACTCCTATGATCAAAAACATTCACTAGCTCCCTATTTCCTCTAGTACACCAAAACTTCTCAGCCTGATATTTAAGGTCTTTCACACTTCAACTTCAACCTGTCTTTCACACCTCCCATCAAGCAGTCTATGTATTAGCTGACTCAGGAAAACAGCTGATCTCTTGCCTCAACATTCCATCTCCTGCATTTATGAATGTGTCTTCAGAATCATCCCACTATGCTAGGATGGCCATCACTCCTTCTCTCTGCCTCTCAAATTTTGCATTTTCTTTTTAAGACTCAGCTCAGATGTCACCATTTCCTTGAAGTTGATTGTAAGCCCCTAAGTTCTACAATGGAATTGAGATCGAAGTCTGGGTCATTGCTTACTTTGCACCCAAGAAGCAGTGTCAGGAAGAGGTGCTGAAGTAAGGAGCTCAGGGTGGGCTAGGCTCTCTGTCCCACTAAACCCTCCAAGACCAATTTTCATAGCATTTTGCCTTGTCCCCCTTTGTCTAGAAACTGACTATTTTCTAGTTTGGATCTTGTTTAGATATTGCCCAGAGTTCCCCCAGGAAAGACAGAGCCAACAGGTGGGGTGGGGAGGGGAAGACTTATTTAACATCCTTTTCTCATCCCAAACACATCCTTGGGGGAAGTTTCCCTGAAACCATACCACCACACATGCTCAGACACAGACACACAGACACACAGACACACAGACACACAGACACAGACACAGACACACACACACACACACACACACACACACACACACACACACACACACCCCTCTTCCCACTTCCCATGGGAATTCCCTTATTTTGTAACCTGACCTTACAGGAAGAGATTCTGAAGTAGATTAGTTTTAGCCCAGGTCTAAGACAAGAGATTGTCTACAAGGCTCATTTAGGGAAAGAAAAGGGGACAGAATTTCATGCGTATGTGTGACTGATACACCAAGAGAACTGTTCTGCCATTCTGTATTCTCCCAGTAGAATGTAAGGATCATGTTTGCAAACACTTAACTATGTGCCAGGCACTCTACTAAACACTACAGTAGCAAAGAAAGGGGAACCCCCCCCCAACAGTTCTTGCTTTTGAAGAGTACACAGCCTAATGGGGGAGACAACACATAAGCTATTGTATGCAAAAATGATATATAAATTACAAGTTGAGGATAATCAATAGTCCCATCAAAATAAATTTTTTTCAAAAACAGTATTTTATTTTTTCCAATTATGTGTAAAGATAATTGTAAACAATCATTTCTATAAGATTTTGAGTTACACATTTTTCTGCTTCCCTCCTTCCCATATCTCTTCCCTAAGACAGTAAGCAATTTGATATAGGTTATATAGGATCATGTTTTACTTTTGTCTTAGGATAGTAACTTGCACCCAGTAGATGATTAATAAATACTTGTTGAATGAATGAAGGGATAACAGTGTATCCATCTTCAGTTATTTATGCATAGTGGTTTTAATGAAGCAAGGCATAGTTCAGAATTATGTATTCATCCATTTTTCCATTAAATTAATTTATTTAATTTTAGTTTTCAATATTCACTTCCACAAGCTTTTGAGTTTTAAATTTTCCCTTGTTTCTGCTCATTTTACTCAAGATCAGTTCTTAGAAGTCTTTCCAGATTTTTTGGTCTACCTGCTCATCGTTTCTTATAGCACAATAGCATACCATTACATTCATATAACGTAACTTGTTCAATCATTCCCCAGTTTATGGGCATCCACTCAATTTCCAATTCTTGGCTACTATAAAGAGCTGCTATAAATATTTTGTGCATAAAGGGTCCTTCCACTTGTATGATCTCTTTAGGATACAGCTCTAGAAGAAGTGTTGCTGGATCAAAGGGTATGCATATTTTTATAACACTTTGGGCATAGTTCCAAATTGCTCTCCAGAATGGTTGGATCAGTTCACAACTCCACCAACAATGCATATGCATTCTACCTTTCTCACATCTTCTCCAGAATTTATCATTTTCCTGTTTTGTCATGTTAACCAGTATTACCAGTGAGATGTAGTTCCTCAGAGTTGTTTTGAGTCACATTTCTCTAATCAATAATGATTTAGAGTATTTTTTCATATGGTTATAGAAAGACTGAAGGGGACGCTAGTAGAAAAAGTTTAAGAAGCCCTTGATTCCAGCTCTCCTCATTCACAGATTTTACTGACTAAATGAAATGTTAATGTTATATCTATGTGTCTTCCCCAGTAAAAACTTAGCTTTATGTCTTGCACAGAGTAGGAGATTGACAGATAGTTGTTATTTAATTAATATGGCTGATTAATTTAAACCTAAGTATGTTTTAAAAGGAAGTTTCTTTCCAATCTACATATTTAGTTATTATAGGAAGGAAAATACATATAACAGTATGATTCAGGGCTATTTCTTCCTCCTTTTGTGATAAGGATAGATTGGATGGTCACCTTAGCATGAGGTTTTTGCCAAAAGATGCATCCAATCAGGGAGAGGAGGTGAATTTCAGGTCATCTGTATTCTTTATTAGCATTTATCCCTGACCAGTTTGGTGTGGAACTTGCATAGAGCTTGGTACCTTCCTTCTGCACTTGGCATATTTTTCTAGTTATTTTTGTATGAAGATCAAAAGATTTATGAGTAATTATAAATGAGCCTTTATATCCCCTCCAGGGCCTAGCCCCAGTGTTTTCTTGCCCACAGTAGGTGCTTAATAAATATTTGTTCAATTGCATTAATATTGAAAGAACTTTAAATTATCTGTGAATTTCTATTCTTCATGTTATCTCTGTCCCCATTATTATGGATAGTAAATAATTTAGTGGAGAGGTGGAGAAGAATCCTTCCCCCTTGAGGAATAACTCAATTACTCAAATGGAGCTGTCATCTCTGGGATGTGGGTCTTTCCTCCAGTGGTACAGATCACAAGCCATTCAGCCCTGGCCATCATGATTTAGTCCTGTTCCCACTTTCATGTCTTGCCTAAACTTACCACATGGCTCTACTCAACTCACTGAGGGCCTTCCCACTTTTCTCCTGACACCAACAGGATACAAGTGGAAAAACCCAGGTTTTTAGCTGTCTTTCCCCCCCAGGCCTTGTTACCAGCCTGTTTTCTTCTTCATTCAAATTTCTCCTTATTTTTTATAAGTGAAATATTGAAACATAATAAATGTAAAATTATGTTGGGCAAAGACACAACATTTTAACAAAACCACAGCTTTTCTAAAAGGCCATTGGTAAATCAGTTACTTATTTCTTCCCTGCCTCCAACATTTCATCTTTAAACTGAAATGAGAAAATGACCATTTTTCTAAATGTTAAACCAAAAATGGATATTTGTTTAATTTCATGAAAAATAAATATTGATAACATACTTCCAAAGAAAATCTGACTATCTTTATTTCATCCTGATGCCTTAGGATCCCCAAACATCCCCATTATCTGCTGAATCATCCCTAGATATGTTAGAAAAAAATGAAGCAGGTCACTATGTCTATAAGGCTATTTTTCTGTCATTTATATTTTTTTTGAAAAAACAATTTATTTTAGTTTTCAACATTCATTTCCACAAGATTTTGAGCTCTAGATTTTTTGCCCATCTCTCCCCTCCCCTCCCACACTCCAAGATGGCATACACTCTGATTACCCCTTCCTCAAGTCTGCCCCCCCATTATTCCTCCCCTCCTGTCCCCCACCCCCTCACTTTCTTGTTTGGCAAGTTAGATTTCTATACCCCATTGCCTATACATTTTATTTTCTAGTTGCATGTAAAAACACATTTTAACATTTGTTTTTAAAACTTTGAATTCCAAATTGTTTCCCTTTTCCCTTCCCCATCCACCCTCACTGAGAAGGCAACTAATTCAATATAGGTTATACGTGTGTAGTTATACAAAACACCTCCATAACGGTCATGTTGTAAAAGACTAATTATATTTTCCACCATCCTAGCCTACCCCTCATTTATTCCATTCTCTTGTTTGGCCCTGTCCCTTTTAAAAAATATTTGCTTCTGACTACCTCCTCCCCCAATCTGCTCTACCTTCTATTATTCTCTCCCCGTCTTATCCCCTTCCCTCTACTTTCCTGTAGGGTAATATACCCAGCTGAGTGGGTATGTTATTCCCTCCTTAAGCCAAATCTGATGAGAGTAAGGTTCACTCATTCCCTCTCACCTTTACCCTCTTCCCTTACTTTGTAAAAGCTTTTTCTTCCCTCTTTTATATGAGATAATTTACCCCATTCTATCTTTCCCTTTCTCCTTCTCCCAATACATTCCTCTCTCACGCCATAATTTTATTTTTTAGATATCATCCCTTCATATTCAACTTACCCCGTGCCCACTACACACACACACACACACATAATATATATTCCCTCCAACTACCCTAATTCTGAGAAAGATCTCATCATTTCATGAGTTACGAATATCATCTTTCATTGTAAGAATATAAATAGTTCAACTTTAATAAGTCTGTTATGATTTCTCTTTCCTGTTTGCCTTTTCATGCTTCTCTTGATTCTTGTATTTGAAAGTCACATTTCTATTCAGCTCTGGTCTTTTCATCATGAATGGCTAAAAGACCTCTATTTCACTGAATAACCATAATTTCTCCTGAAGCATTATACTCAGTTTTTCAGGGTCAGTGATTCTTGATTTTAATCCTAGCTCCTTTGTCCTCCAGAATATCATATTCCAAGCCCTCCATTTCTTTAATGTAGAAACTGCTAGATCTTGTGTTGTCCTGATGATGTTTCCAGAATACTTGAATTGTTTCTTTCTGGCTGCTTGCAATATTTTCTCCTTGACCTGAGAACTCTGGAATTTGGCTGCAATAGTCCTAGGAGTTTTCCTTTTGGGATCTCTTTTTGGAGGTAATTGGTGAATTCCTTCAATTTCTATTTTACCATTTGGTTCTAGAATATCAGAGGAGTTTTCCTTGATAATTTCTTGAAAGAAGTTATCTATGCTCTTTTTGTGATCATGGCTTTCAGGTAGTCCAATAATTTTAAAATGATCTTTCTTGGATCTATTTTCCAAGTTAGTGGTTTTTCCAATGAAATATTTCACATTGACTTCTTTTTTCTTTAATTCTTTTGGTTTTGTTTTATAATTTCTTGATTTCTCATAGAATTATTATCTTCCATTTGCTCCATTATAATTTTTAAGGAATTATTTTCTTTTTTTTTCATTTTTTAAATTTTAATTTATTTTCTTGGCTACATCATTCATTTCCACAAGGTTTTGAGTTACAGATTTTCTCCCCTTTTTGCCCCTACCCCCCAGCCCAGAACATTGATCCCACTGTAAGGCCCCT
>JAQQSW010016684.1:0-11622 GCA_028646575.1 Pseudocheirus occidentalis | reverse complement strand
AAAAAATCTCATGAAAATGAGTGATGTCTACAGGAAAACAAAAAAACAAATTATGGAGTGGGGTACAAATAATAAAGTAGATGAGCTCTAAATAAAAAGTGATTAAGGGCTACTAATGCTCTCTTAATTCTACAGGCTAGAATAACTTCTTGATTGTAATCCCCTAAGAATGGCTCTAGCCTGACTTGCTTATTAGGTCAAAGAGTAATTGGGAGGATCAAATTAATATCAATACCAATATATTCTGGCAACTCTAAAGCAGTAGGAGATACTAGGAATAGTAGTACAGAACAATACAAACAGATGCTAAAAGTTAGAGCTTTTGGGTGAGATAAAGTGGCCACCCAAACAATCAATGTAAGTCCCACTACTGTAATGATAGAAGTGGGGAAATGGCGTGAGAAAAAAGGTCTGGAAATCCAGTAAATTCTTGCTGCAACGAAAAGATGACTGGAAACTAAAAATTTGTCAGAGTTCACTCTTCATTGTCCAGGGAAAACAGAAACACTGAGCCTGTCACTAGAGAAATAGACTTACAAAATTTATTTCCTGGAAGGCAGATTAAAGCTATCTAATCCAGACCCTCATTATAGCTAAGGGGAGACTGGAACTGAAAGATGTTAAGCAATTTTACAGAATTATAGGATGGAAGATTTAAAGATTGAAGGTACCTTGGGGTCATATAGTCTGACCCTGCATTTTATAGATTTGAAAACAAAGGCCAGAGAGATTAAGTAAACAGTCCAAAGACACAAAGGTAGTACCAGTGCTCTTTTCCAGTATCAACACTTTTGATGTTCAGTCATTTTAGTCATGTCTGACCCCTTTCGAGGTTTTCTTGACAGAGATACTTGGTATGAACACATTGTCCATCAAATTACTGATTAGTGGAAGAGTGAAGTCTAAAATCCAGTTCTTCTGACTCCTGGACCAGTGTATTCTCAGCCTCTGACCCACTGTACTGGGCTAAGTTTGAAATCACAGAATCTGCTCTGGTTAAATGGAGCTTTAAAATGATTTGGAGGAAATATTTCATAAAGTCATGTGTTGTCCATTGGTCTGATTTCATACTACCTAAGCAACTTTCTAATGAAAGAGTTGACTTTCCAGGTACCTTGACTGAAGGCATATTTTGGGTAACAGACAGATGGATTCTGTAGTTATCTACTTCCTTTCCAAATCTTGACTTCCTCCTTGGAGATATTCTTCCAAATACCTTGGCTTCTCACTTCATTACCTTATAGAACTCCCCTGATCTATATTCTACTTTAACTGAACACAGGGATGACCACCCCATTATTGCCTTGACTCATCAGATTTATATCTCAAGAATTCCTAATTCTGAAATCCCACTATCCTCCATTTTCCCTCCACCTCAACCCTTCCTATAACAACACGTTTGCAAATTAAATTTTATTTTTAATTAATGAAATTTAACTAAATTTTTCATTAACTACTTTTTTTCATTCCCTCCTACCACCTTCCATAAGAAAAAAAGAAGACAGGGGCGGCTAGATGGCGCAGTGAATAGAGCACCGGCCCTGGAGTCAGGAGTACCTGAGTTCAAATTCGGCCTCAGATACTTAACACAAAAAACTAGCTGTGTGACCTTGGGCAAGTCACTTAACCCCAACTGCCTTCCAAAAAAAAAAGAAAAAAAGAAGACAAAACCTTTGTATGAAATATTCACGGTGAAGCAAACCAATTGTCTCATTTGCCATACCCTAGAAATGTCATGCTGAATCTCAACAGAGAGTACCTCTATCACCTCCTCCTTAGGAAGGGGATAACGTGCTTTGTCATCAGTCCTCTGGAATTTGTGGTTGATTGATTATTTTGTTGATCACATTTCTTAGGTCTTTCAGAGTTATTTGTTTCTATAATGTTTTTGTCTGAGTATAAATTGCTTTCATTTACTTCACTGCATCAATTCATAGAAGCATTCCTAGGTTTCATTGACACCTTTCATCATTTCTTACAGCACATTAGCATTCAATAAAATTAATATACTATAATTTGTTAAACTATTGTTAAACTCTCTTAATTGCCAATTCTTTTCTACTATAGATGGTTTTGCACGTATGGGTCCTTTTCAAACTCCTTCTTTGATCTGTTTGTGGTAAAGGCCCAGTAGTGGCATTTCTGGGTTAAAGAGTATGCATGTTTTAATGATTTTTGGAGTATAATTCCAACTTGCTTTCCAGAACGACTATCCCAATTTAGTTTTTACCAGTAAAGCACTAATGTGTCTTTTCCCTCAGAGTCTCTAACATTTGTCATTTTGGGGGTGGTCAGGTTTCTAATCTGATGAGAATGAAATGAATTCTTAAAGTACCATTAATTTTGACTTTCCTAATTATTAATTATATGGAATATTTTTATATGGTTATTTTTTGCTTAGAGTTCTTCCTCGAATTGACTGTTTTTACCTTTTAGTGTATAAATTTGAGCATAGGTTTTTTTCTAAATTTGAATCTATTCCTTACTTACATATCTTGGAAATGAGACTATTATCACAAGTCCATTTCTTCAACTATTTGTTATTTGGAGTATTTTTATGTGGTTATTTGTTACTTAGAATTCTTCCTTAAATTAATTTTTCATATCTTTAAATTTATAAATTGGAGCAGTATTTATGAATTTGCATCTATTCCTTATATATTTTGGAAATGATACTATTATCAGAAATTTGCTACAGAGATTTTTACCCCAGTTTTCTACTTCCCTTCTCATTTTCAAAGTGCTGATTTTGTTTTTCTAGAAACTTCTTAAATTTGTGCAATAAAAGTGTCCATTTTATCCTTTGTGATTATTTCTATCCCATTTGGTCATGAACTCTCCTCCTAGTCAGACAACACAAGATTAGTTTCTTCTTTTCTCTTCTAGTGTGTTTATGGTATCACCTTTTATGTTCAAGTCATGTTTGCATTTGGAACTTTTCTTGCTGTAAGGTGTGAGGCAATGGTCTATACCACTGTTTTACAATTTTCCTGGTAGGTTTTTGTTGAATAATGAGTTCTTACCCCAGTAGCTAGGGTCTTTTGCTGTATTAAACACTAATATATTGTGTTCATTTGGGAATGTTACTCTGTAGTTTTCTTTCCCTGTTTTGATTCTTTCTCATTTAGTGATCAAAGCCTTATTTTATCATAAAATATATGATAGGTTATCTACTTTTCCAATTCTGGCAAATGATGTGTAAGATATTAATACTAATTAACACTATTTCTTAGAATTCATTTGTACATCCATCCTACTTCATACCTTTCTAGTATCTATCAATTCTTCTCTGGACTCATTTTTTCCTTTTTGCCATCTTGACTCCTTTAAACCTAAGATCACCCCCATCATCAGCTTTCTCTATTGTACTCCTGTGCTTCTAAACAGTGGTAGGGAAAACAATACTGTGCTGACTGGGGATTCATTACAAAATTCATGTATTTAATCTGAGTTCTTATTGCTGTGTGGAACACACTTTAATCTTCCTCAATGAACTGTATCATACTCCTCACAGACACTATTCCAAGTGTCTCCCCTCCTCATGTATCTAGATTCTTGGACTTTCCATGACTGCTACGTTCCATGGCTGGTATGCATAATGGGAAGGGTGCTGGTCTAGGAGCAAATAGTCATGAGTTTGAGCCTTGACCTGATACCTACTAGTTGTGTGACTGAGCGAAGTGCTTTGTCACTCTAAAAATGTTTCATCTCTATACAAAGAGTCAATCCTGCATTTTAACCCCATCAGGTCCCAGTTTCTTCATCAGTAAAATGAAGGGGTTGGATTATATGACTTCTAAATTATCTTCAAGCTTTAAATCTTTATGCTATGATCCCTCTTTTTAACTCAAAGTTATTCTGTGTGGAAAGATACCAATTGACCTTAGAACCCTATATAAATGTTAAGAAAATACTAAAAACAACTTTCTGCTGATTCATTTGCTTCATTAAAAAATGAAATAATAAATCAGACTTGCATGCTTTCTAAGCCACCTCTCCCCATCTCACATTTAGCCTTCATATGTTTTCTCTCCCTAATACAAGCAGAGGCTTTCAATACTAAATTCTAGGGTTAGCTTGAGAAATTCCTGACACTCACCATGCTGTTGCCTGCTCTTGCTTTTTGAATGTGTTCCTCTGCTCTGATTTAATTATCCTACCTTGGCTTTTAACTTTGATGATTGTCAATTGCCTGCTTTGGGTTAGTTAAAATCATAAATCCGCTAATCATCTTGCTTTACTTGCCAAGGTAAAGGCTTATATTGGTTGGAAAAGTCCTGGGGAAGATTATCACTGGTGCAAGGAGAACAAGAATATGAGGGAGAAAATACAGGAGACAGAATGGAAAAAGATCAACTTGATGTCTAGCAATTAAAAGGGGTGTGTGTTTGTGGGGGGGTGAGTGAGGAAGAAGGGAGAAAGTGGAAGGAGTAGGAGGAGGAACGCTGGTCAAGTCGAGTCATTTATTAATGTTAATTAGGTACTAGGTGTATTAGATGCTGTGCTAATTATTGGCAATAAAAGAGTTGCAAAAAGAAGAGATGGAAAACCACCCTGGGAGGTTACAGTATCACATATTTAGGAATGGAAGCGACTTTTATGGAGCATCCACAGACAAGAAAACTGATACCCAGAAAGACTATAGGATGTGTCTACATCATAACGATAATCAGTGGCAGAGCCAGGATTTGAACTTGGGTCTTCTGACCCTTAACACAGCGTTCTCTTCACTATACTATATCTCCTTTTCTTTCTTTCAGCTTTCTCCTCCTCCTCTCCCTTCTCTTTCCTTCTCTCCATCTCTTGTTCTCTTCCCATCCTCCCTCTGTCCCCCCTCCATTTTCCCTTACTCTTCTTCTCCATCTTTCTTCCTCTCCCATACCTCCCTCTTCCCTTCTATTACCCCTCCTTCATTCCCTCCCTGCCCCCCACTCCTGCCATTGCCATGTCTGTGATGGGAATGGAAGAGGGAGGCATCAAGAGTAGTGAACAGAGGGGCAGCTAGGTGGCGCAGTCAATAGAGCACCAGCCTTGGAGTCAGAAGGACCTGAGTTCAAATTCGGACTCAGACACTATTCCCCCCCCCCAATACTAGCCGTGTGACCTTGGGCAAGTCACTTAATCCCAATTGCCCTCCAAAAAAAAAAAGACAGACTAGAAAGGAAGACCAGGATTCAAATTCTACTATAGAAATTTATTGGCTGCGCAATCTTGGGCAAGTCACTTTCCATCTCTGAGTCTCAGTTCTATCATCTATAAAATGAGGTGTTGGCATGGGCGAGCCTCCAAGGTCCTTTCCAGCTCTAAACCTAGAATCCTGTGGCTTTATTACCTCTTTCACCCCTCCTAACTTTGAGATTATGTGACTCCAAGCTACCTGGATTCTAGTCCCCTTTCTGTCACCAACTAGCTGTATGTTGCTCAGTTGTTTTCCAGTTGTGTATGACCCTTCAGGGCCCCATATGGGACTTTCTTGGCAAAGATACTGGAATGGTTTGTCATTTCCTTCTCCAGTTCACTTTACAAATTAGGAACTGAGGTAAACAGGGTTAAGTGACTTGTCCAAGGTCATAAATCTACTAATTGCCTGAGGCTAGCTTAGAACTCATAGCTTCCTGACTCCAAGCCTGGTGCTTTGTCCATTGGACTACCTAGCTGCCCCAACAAGCTGTGTATCCTTGGGTAAACAACACTGAAAATATGGTTACTTAATTGTTTACAAAATTTGGGTTTGTTGTGTATTTTAACTGGCTTTGTTTAGGGAAATACTTTTTTAAGTTAAAATGTCTGATTTAAAGGTAGCATGACTTGGTGATAGTAAGCTGCCTTCCTCATTTTCAGTTTCCCCCTGGAGATTACCACTCAGCATCTCAGGGCTCTAGGCACATCTCTAAAATTATAAATGGCTGAGGTGCTGGTCTGAATTGGTAGAAGGTCTTTCCTTAACTGGGAGCTCCTTATAACAATAAAATCATCCATCTGGTTCTTATTTGTATCATTATCTTATGTCTAAGTTAATCTAGAACTGAAAAAGAACAATTCAAAAACATGCAGAAAGAGATGAATGTATACTATTTAAATTCAATGACATCTATTCCTACTAAGTCACTGGCATCCATCAAGCACCCACATTCATGCCTAGAAATAGTGGCTAATATTCATGTCTGAACCTGGGGAAGGTACCAGTGAGTCAGACTGCTGAATTGTCTTCTAAGTGGGGAAAAAATAAAGGTATTATAATGTTGCTGCTTTTCTAAGATTCTGACCACAGTGGGAAGAGCTCTGGGTACTGGAGTAGATTCTAAGTCTACATTGATGAGTGACCTTTGCCTGAAAAATGAAAAGAGGTTTGTAAGAAAAAGAAAGAGGGGCAGCACTAAATGATTTTGAAGACTCTTTCTAGAAAGCAGGCCCACCTTGTGTGAATTCAGAGGCAGGAAGTGACCTTACTCTAAGATTAGGCCTCATTCTACTCTCCCACAGCTCCTCAAGGATCATCACCAAAATGTCACTTTACGGATGTGGAATGGTAATTAATTCAGCAGGTACTTGGTCCTTAGTAACTAAGGGCTAAGTACTTCTGTGAAACAGGCAGAGGGCATGAACTGTCTCCTGTTGCTGACATGGCAGAAAGGGGTTGGCTGAGGCAGGAAGACAGTGTGTGTATTTAAGAAGATCCCCAGAGGACAGACAGACAATCAAGAATTTTCTTCCTGCCCAGCTCCTGCCAGGAGAATCAAGGAGACTGAAGCCAGCTGAGAGAGAGAGAGAGAGAGAGAGAGAGAGAGAGAGAGAGAGAGAGAGAGAGAGAGAGAAAGAGAGAGACAGAGACAGAGAGTTTTTCTCCCTGTATCTGGAAGCTGACTGAGAACTGAGTTGGAGTTTTTTTTGAGGCCAGAATCTGTTGAAGACTGAAGTTGCTGCCTCCTGGAAGGCTGAAATACCTTCTGGGTCCTAGGGCCAGCCAAACTGCTGGAGGACTGAAAAAGCATGACTGGATTAAGCTGGTGACTTGGTTGATCCTTGAGTTCCTGGCAACAGAAGTTGTGAAGGGTTTGAGATGTGCTCGACCCTGTGAACTTCAGTGTGTAACAAGAACTGCACAGAGGACTGGATACGGAGCTGGGAGCTTTCTGCCTCTGAATCCAGGTGATTGGTGGATTTAGATAGGAGCTGGGGCCATGGAAGGGGATCCAGGGAATCTGAAAGACCACCCCAAGTCAAGATGAAGACAAGGCCTCTCCTTGGAAGCATGACGAAATTGAAGTGTATCACACACCGAGGGGTGGAAGGTTTGTGTAATTTTCTAATGATTATATTTAGTGATTACTGATACTTAGTGACTGATTGCTCAATAAGTGACTGATTAAGTTAATCTATATTTGCCCCATGAGTGGACGATTGATTATTGTATTGTGAGATAACTGAATGACTGAGGAAGCAAACTTCCTTAGGGAAACCAGATGATAATTCTCTTGTTCTTTGTTCTTAATACTGTGGCAACTGTGGTGAAAATGATGTGGCCATTTTAAATGTTAAACTGTTGTGAACACTATATTGTGATTTTCTGTGATAAGATGTAATGTTGTGAATATTATATTGTGATTTGTTGTGAATGCTTGCCTTGATTAGTTATGAAATAAACAGAGTGTTCACTATGCTGTGTAATCAGAACCTTAAAAAAAGCTGTTCACAGTAGCATTCTTTTGGGAAGCTGCTTGTGCATGGTGTTACAAGATGACAAGTCCCTTGCCTTTTATCTTTTTTCCACTTTGGCAGCCAGAGCTCCCTTCAAAATTACCCAGGAAGTGAGAATCAGCTTTCCTGCATATGCCAGACAACGTAAAGGGACCTGCTCCCATCATAGAAAGATCAATGAATTTGAAGCCAGGAGATTCATGTTAACATCCTAACTTCACTGCTGGCTAGTCATATGACCTTAGATAATTCATATCAACTCTCTCAGTCTCAGTTATAGGATATAGAGTGAAGGTTTCAAATTGCTTTAATGCCATGGACCCCTAACAGTCTGGTGATACCTATGAATTGTTTCTCAGCCAAGTTTTTACATCCTCTTCCCAACTGTCCGTCCTTCCTACTTCCCATTCCACAATTTCTATTGCCTCCCCATTTCCTCCAGGATGAAACAGAAAATCTTCTGTTTGAATTTTAAGACTCTTCATCACCTGGCCTCTTCCTACTCTTCCAGTTTTCTTATACCTTACTCATCTTCATATAATCTCTGCTCCAGGGACACTGGCCTCCTTGCCGTCCCTTGAACAGAATACTCCATCTTCAGTCTCTGATTTTCCACTAATTGTTTTCTAGGCATGACTTTCTCTCTTTCCTCATCCATGACTCAAAGATTCTCTGGTTTCTTTTGGTTGCAGCTAAAACATCTCTTTTTGTCTTCAATCTTTCCCAGCATCATCATCTTTTCCAGTGAGTCCTATATTATCATTATGTAGCCAAAGAATTTAAGCTTCAGCTTTGGTATATGAGTTTTCAATGAATAGTCTGAATTAATTTCTTTAAGTATGGACCTCTGGACATCTAAGGCCCTCTTAAAAGTCTTCTCCAGCACTACAGTTAGTGTTGGTGCTTAGTACACAGTAAACACTTAAATGCTTATAGACTGGCCTACCTCCACTTACCACTTACTGCCCCCCCTCTCTCTCACACACACATACACACACACACACACACACACACACACACACACACCAAAATTACTTTCTATTTAGTTGGTATATATTTTGTATATATTTGTATACATTTTTCTTGAAGAGAGAATAAGACTCAAGATTTTGCACAACTCTGCCTCACATAAATCCAATTCATACACAAGTCAGAACATCTGATGAAGACTACAAACAAACAATCAACATGTTTTGTTTTCACTAATCTATGTCCATGCTGTTACCCCTAGTAACTTACATTCGTAAGTTCCTGGAGAGTACAAAGCATTTTGTCTTTGTCATTGAATTCTCAATACCTGCCATAGTGTATGGGTTACAATAGAAAACATGCAAGTGGTAACAAAAAAAAAATTAATTGAAATGGATAAATTGAACTTCATCGATTGTTTTTTTTTAGCAAATATTGATCAACCTAGTGTTTACAGAGTATTATACCAAACAGTCAGAAAAGAAGCTCTTTGAGGAAAGAAGCTATTTAGGTATTGGCTTTGTTTCCCCAATGCTAAGGGCATATAGTATTAAACATTGGATTGCCCCATGAGTGGAAGATTAAACATTGACTACATGCTGTAATGATACTGAGATTTGAAGATCTTCCATGCCCCTTGAACTTGCTGATGTAGCAGGAAGGGGTAGAGCAAGAGAACGCTGGAACCAAGCTACCGTGCATGCTGTTGACTGGAAGCAGCAGTGGCAGCAGCGGCGCGAACTCCTTTTTCCTTGAGCCAGTCAGAAACTCTGCTAAGGACTCTTGCTGAGGACTTCCAGGGACAAGAACTGCTGAGGGGCCAGGAGCAAGCTGCCTGGACGCTGACAAGTTGTCCTGAGTGAGGAGAGGAGGATCTTTGCTGAGGTCGTTTCTCCTATTTTGAAGGCTTGTGCCTTCTTCATAACTACTGTGTTGGCTTTGACTTTCTGGTTTTGGGACTCAGTCTTCTGGTACATGAATAAATGCTCTGACTATATTTCTCATGTAGAGAGCCTGTTACATTTTGTGATTAATAACCATATCAGCATAATTACAGTTACTGTAGGCATTGTGAATGCTGCATTGCTCATACATTTGGCAACAAGGGTGGGATCACAAAATGTCAAGCCTCTATTTGGAAGCAGGAGGGCTGTAGAGGGAGAAATGGCTATCCCAGGATGGGAGGATTTGCCTTATTCCTCTCTAGCCAGAGAATGGGCCAAAAGCACAGGGCCCTGTGAAAACTGGGAACTAAGATTGAAAGGGGGAGAACCCAAAGATTTGGAAAGATGTTTGCAAGGAATACCCATAGAACCAGGCAAAGAACTGGAAGGAGTTTGCAGGAGAGGCTGGGTCCTGCTCACAAGTTATGGCCTTATGTGTAAAAGTAGAGATAAGGTGCTAGAGGAAAAAGCTCAGAGGGCTAGGGAGTCTGTTGGTTTGCCTGACAATTCTTCTGTGCCACAGCATTCAGAAGAGCAAACTGCAAGGTCTCAGGTGGAAGAGCAAGCTACTGTTCATGTAGTTAAAAGAAAACAAAAAGCTAGCAGAAGGAATGTGCATGCAGCTTTTGTACAGGCTGGACAGAGTTGCCCATACGGCTGCCAGGAGAATGTGTGTGAGGAGAATGGAACAGGGTTAGCTGAGGAGTCTTCTAATGTAGAAGCTCTCCCCATACAAAGAAGAAGACAGGAGAACTGCTAGGGCCAAATAGAGTCCAGGGAGATAATTGAGGATTTCACTCAACAGGAGATTACTGATATATTGAGTAGATTCACCCAAAGAATGGGAGAGTCTTTAGTGTCTTGGGTGGTAAGAATCACAGATGAAAGTGCAGGAGGAATAACAGTGGACACTGTGGATTGCTTAAAATTCATAAGCATCAGTCAGAATCCTTTTGTACACCAAGCTTTTAGGGATCGCCATACGTGAGGAGGCATCCACAGAACTAATCTGTTAGCTTTAGTTGCAGAGGGATGCAAAAAGCAGCATCTTACTGACTCTATGTGGCCTGGTGGAGACAGACCCCGGTACTCACTTAGAGACTGTATGACAGAGCTAAAGGAAGAGGTAATGAAAACTGCTATCATGCTTGGAGGTGCAAATACATATTATGATACCCCCCCCTAGGAGTTCCTTATAGAAATATTATAGTGAAGACGGCTCCTCCTGCTTACAAGCACCTACTTCTGACTCTATTAATTGGGGAAATAGGACACTCTCTTTCAGAGGTGCTGGATAAGATTTCACAATTAAGTGACTTAGAAGAATGGGGAAGAGATAAATATCCTCTAGAAAGAAGAGTACATAGCCAGAGGATTCAAAGACAAAATGGATTGACAAAAAGGGAATTATTTACTGCTCTATTGAGAGCAGGGGTGGATTTTAGAAGAATAAATGATATTCCAGCTATAGAGCTGAGTAAGCTGTACCAAGAAAAAGTACTTAACGTTAGAATGAATAGGGAAGCAAGAACCACCCCTGCAGGTACTCCTGAATATCTACTTTGCCACACCTTCAGGGAGAATCTGAATCATTGTATCCAAGTTTGTCCCACCTTCAAGGAGAATAGGAAATAGGCCAAGCCCCAGCCCAGACTAAAGAAGTATACCAGGGAGATTGCAGACCCCATATTGGTTTAACAATATATTGGAAGAATGGATCAACTACTGTAATTAGGGCATTGCTTGATACTGGGGCTGAGGCCATACTTATCTATGGAAAACCTGATAAGTTTAAACATGGAACTCCTATTACCATCACAGGGCTTGGAGGGGCTGAAATATCAGCCAGACAAGTTAAAATAACAATGAAAATTGGGCAGTTACCTAAGAAAGAATATACTGTGGTTGTTGTGTCTATTCCTGAATACATCATTGGAATAGATATATTGAGAGGCATGACTCTGAATTTACCTGAAGGAAGATACCAATTTGCTGTAAGGAAGATAGGAAT
>JAQQSW010016683.1:0-11622 GCA_028646575.1 Pseudocheirus occidentalis | reverse complement strand
TTTTGGAGGGCAATTGGGGTTAAGTGACTTGCCCAAGGTCACATGGCTAGTTTTTTTGTGTTAAGTGTGTGAGGCCAGATTTGAACTCAGGTACTCCTGACTCCAGGGCCGGTGCTCTATTCACTGCGCCACCTACCCGCCCCTTGACTCTCTTTTCATGACTTTCTCGCATCATTCTCATTTCTCTTTCCAATTTTTCCTCCACTTCTCTTGTTTGGTTTTCAAAGTCCTTTCTAAGTCAATCCATAGCTAGTAGGCATTCTTCCAGTGTCTTGGAATCATTTGATGAGGGAGTTCTGACTGAGTTGTCTTCCTCCCACTCCATGCTTTGATCTTTTTTGTCTACAAAAATGGATTCTAGAGTTTTACTGCTGTTCCTAGCCTGCTTCCTTTTCCTCATTTTGGCCAGTCTATTCATTGCTTTGTTTTTTAGCTCTGTGGAACTCTACTTCCTGGATCAGGAAAGCTCTGTCCCAGATCGCTGAGGCCTTCACAGCTGCCAGAGCTCTTAGTGGGGTGCTGCAGCCTTCCCTCCATCTTTGGCTCACTGAAAGCGCACCCCAGGACCACCACTCAAGACCATGATCCAGATCCAGGCTGCTCAACCAAGAGCCCTTGGCCCTGATCAATCGCCTCAGCACCCCTGCTATGTGCAGGCCGAGGGCTCTGAAGCCGCTGAGTGGAGGCCACTGCTGCCACAGCTGCCTCCCGCTGCTTACTTGCCCTGGGAGCAGTTTCGCCACACCCGCTCTTCCCCAAATTTAGCAAAATCCACTGACCTTTCTCTTAGCCTTTTTTTCTTCTGGCCTGATAAATGTGGTAACTACCTCCAGTGTAGGTGATCTGCTCTCCTATAGACTGGGCTCCACCTGATGCCCTGGGGCCTGGCCGGACTGGGGTTTCGGCCGCGGCTCCCAGACTGCTGCGAAGAGCCCCGCTTGTTTAGCTGCCTGTAGCAACAGATGTGTTTTCTGTCTTTTGGAGAGTTTTGGAGCTTGAAAATCTGTTTTAGAGTCCCATTTTATGAGTTTTTAGCATGTTTGTGTGGGAACTGCAGTGCTTTGCTGCTTGTGTGCCGCCATCTTGGCTCCACCCCTGGAGATTTATTCTTAATCAAACTAGGGCTAGAAGTAATAACAAAAGGTAAAATTGATAACTGGTTATGTGTAACTCAAAGGCTTTTGCACAAAGGATAGTAGTTGAATGGGAAAAAATCTTTATATCAGATTTTTCTGATAAGGGTTTATTTAAAATATGTAAGCAATTAACTGACATCTATACATACATATATTTATAGCTATATTTCTGTCCATCCACCCATTTATCTATGAGTCATATATGTGTGTATATATGTATAGTTACATACATGTATCTTTATGTATGTATAAAAGCAGTTTCCCAAATTGATTTGATCAAAGGATATGAACAAATAGTTCTTGAAAGAACTGCAAACTAATGACAACCATTTGAAAAAATACTAATAAGAGAAATGCAAGTCAGAACAACTTTTCACACTCTGCAAATTGACAGTGATAACAGAAGATCAGAAAAATCCATATTGGAGGGATTGTGGGAAGATAGATACATGTATGCATCGTTGGTGGGACTCTAGCTCAGTAAAAATGTTTGGAATTATGCAGATAAAGTAACTAAAATATTGATAATCATTGATCCAGAGACTCCATTACTAAGGTTATACCCCAAGAAAGGTATTGATGAGAAAATTCTCATGTATAGTAAAACTTTTATAGCATCACTTTTTGTGATAGCAAAGAATTATAAAACAAAGTAGATGTTATTCAGTTGGAAAATATCTAAAAAGTTTTAGCACATTAATATAATGGAATATTACGAATATGACAAATATAGAATAAGCATTGAAAAGATCTACATTAACTAAAGTAAGTGAAGTAAGAGCAGTGTTTGGAAAAATAGACAATGAAACATGTAAATACTACAAGATTGAGAATGTAAAGGATAACACACACACAAAATAAAAAACAATGTTGCAAAATTATGTAGAACAAGAGTAGCAAGTAGTAGAACAGAAGAACAGAAGAAGAGAACAAGTAGTAGAACAGAAGAACAGAAGAAGAGAACAAGTAGTAGAACAGAAGAACAGAAGAAGAGAACAAGTAGTAGAACAGAAGTGGGGTAGAAATGAGAAGTGAGAACTCAACAGGTTTTGAACATTGCACATGTTTTTAGACCTTTTCAATGTTATGCTGATTTTTTTCTTCTTTTTTTTATTGGTTTAAAAAAACCTATTATTTGTTTTATGGGATGGATTTCTGGGGAGCAGGATAGGGAGGGATACTGGGCAAAACTAAGGTGATATAAGAAACAAAAGATAGGAACAAAAACTTGGGAAAAAGTCTTGATTGGCTAACTAACTGCAAGTTCAGGCTGTTGATAGCAAATCTCCTGAGTACAAAATAGCTTCAAGACTGCCCTTTAATGCCTGACTGGTGGGAAAATGGGGGGCAGGTCTTGCAAGGAATGTTTTCTCAGTTGAACTACTCTGGGTATCCTAAATACCTGTCTTTGTTGAATATTCTTCTTTTACTAACTGTTGAATGACCTACTAGTGGCTCCTTTTGTTGTAAACATATATAAACTACGAGGGTGCTGGGCCTGAGTCAGGCCCAGCTGGCAGATTCCCTTTGTTTCTCCCTCCTTCCATTATCAGTTGAGAATCAGTTTCAATTAGCCAGCTTTAAATAGCTTTTCCAAAAGTATATTTGGTAATGGCTTTTTCACCCTTTTATGAGGTTCTCAAGAGGAGATATTTTTGGGGAGACAGCTAGACAATTACTCTTTTGCTTCTCAGGGGTAATCTTGGACCTTGAGAGTGGAAACTGGGATAAGAATTCTTAGCACCTTATATGAGCTACAGTTGCTTAGGTGTTAGTCAGCATAGTGTGGTGGAAAGAATGACAGTTTTGGATTGAGGGGATTTGTGTTTGAATCCTGATTTGATTTTATATTCACTGTGGAGAAATCACTTAACATTTCTGAGCCACATGTACTTCATTTCTAAAATACAGGTGAAAAATAAAATTTTTATTACTTATTTGACATCTCTGTTGAAAGGAAAGTACATTTTAGATCTTATAAAACTACATATTGATCTGAGCTATTATGTCCAACCTAAATGTTTCATCTTTAATTGCAAAATAAACTACTTAGAATGAGGGTAAAAACAAAATTATACCTATATAATTTACTACATCATATTTTCATGAAAACCTTTGAATTTTTCTGTAAAGTGTCCGCATATGGTAAATTTTTTAAAATGATGGTGAGTGGCTTTTATATAGGTCTTTAAAGTTTGCAAAGCATTATACATGTTTTATTTCAGATAAGAGTACAGAATTAGTAAACACAGCAAAATATTCCTTCCTGGATCTGGTTTGGTAACTTTTGAAAAAGAAACCTGTTAGAAAGAACTTGATGATTATTGGTGGTAGCATGTGTGTGGTCAAGTGGGGAGAGGGCTTTTTTGGTGGGGGAGGGAACTAGAAATGTAATGGGATATTGATAACCACAATACAGAAGTTTACTTCTATTCCACCTTCCCCTTCCCAAACTCTTTCCAAAATCAAACAGTTTCATAATTGAAACTTTTTTATAATGTTTTTTGATGGTGGGTGTTTTGTTATTTACTTATATCACCCTGACATTTTTTACCTACGTCTAATTCAATATAATTTAATTCATTAAACATTCATTAAGGTCATATTATATTTAAAGCACTGTGCTAGATAATGAGGATACAAAGACAGACAATAAATTGGTGCCATCCTCAAGAAGTATATATTTAACTTGAAGGATAAATATGAACACAACTTAGCATAATATAAGGTATGGAATAAAAAAGAGCATGAGAGGAATCATAAAAAGTACTGTAAGAAAATCTGAGGAGGGAAAGAGAATTAACTGGTAAAGGGAAGGAGGGTGGGAATTGAGTAAGTCTTTCAAAGAAAGTGATATTTGAATTGAACTTTAAAGGATGGTAAATATCCCGAATGGCAGATTTGATGTAGGAGTGAATTATGAGTGTGAGAGTCTGCTTGTATGAATGCATGGAGGTGGGGTATAAAATGTTGATTTTAGACAATCCCTCATCCAGTCCCTCAGGAGAAAGTATAAGAATAATTTCATTGTGTAGATAAGTAGCTGAACTTATCTAAGAGTACATTTTTATACCTAGTTGAAGAAAAATATTCTTCTAGAATTTGTATGGCTTTTGGCAAGTACTTTACAAATCAAGTTTGTTATAAATCTTTTAATATTTTTGATGGGGTATTAAGCCAATATTTAAATATAATTTCTCAGTCATTTAAAATTAATTTCAGCATAAATACATTTTAATTCATTTAGGATTTTTAATTTATGCATTAGCAATATTTTAAAAAAATATTCTATATAGTTAGAAAGTATCTTCATGGGTTTTGAATTTTAAATATGTTATATTTCAGATCATCTTAAAATTTTGCACATAGCACAGATTCTTTTTATTGCTTTAACTTTGCTTTTCAAAAATTAACAGTAGGTATTTTAACATACAGTAGCATCAGATCATGTGTATGTTACAATTACATACTTTAGTAATAAGTGTGTAGTAGCAAGCACCCTAGCATATCCAGGATTGCTGCTAGCACAGGTTCTTTGGTCTTGTTTTCTAAAGGAAAGCAACTAAAAAAGGGTTAACAATCTTACTTTAATCAAATAAACATATATCATTTATCTAGTTTAGAGGAAAAAGTTAGCACCCTGAACTTCAGAGAATACAAACAGAAGTTACAAACAGAGAAAAATACAGAGAAAATAACACAGTTCAGCAGACGGGGCTTCCAGCTGTCTGACCATTACATCCATACCTAGTTAGTTACCAGAGAGATAATCACCAACATCTGGGTTTTCAAAGCCAGGGGCTCAATAGCTGCCCAGAGTCTCATCTGACTAAATCACACAACTCTTCCCAAAATGAACCCCAAAGCAAAACCTCACCTCAGGGTATATATAGCCTTCTCCAGGGTCAAAGAAAGTCATAACCCTCCTGACTCACTGCCCAACCACACAGTAACAAGGTGTGAGTGTTCCTGAAAAGCAAATCTCCCAGCACAGGCCCCATGTGACCATACTCAGCGTATTGGGGGCAGAGTATATTTTCAAACCAGGAAAGGTCCTCAAATTCACCCTGGCTTATTAAGGGGCAGAGAAGATCTTAAAATTTCTATTACCATTACAAAGTGACAGTGATATTTAGATAATTTGCACAGCATATTTATATAATTAAATTTTACAATCAAAACACGTTTATTAGTTGAGACAAATTTAACTATATAAAATTAAAATAAGCTTCAATTGATTCAATATTGATGTCAATATGATAGTCATATTTATCATAAATAATATAATAAAATAATATAATATATAATAATAATAAATAAATATTATCATAAATAAACTAGTACATTTCTCTTCTTTATCCCCTCCTACTCATCTTCTTTGTTAAGAATTTAAAATATGTATATATTTGTCTAGATTTTATGTCTGCTAGTTTCCCATTCCGTATTCAGCCAAACTCTATGTGTTTAACAATTGTCTGACTAATTATTAGTAGCCTAGTACAAAGCATTTGGAACCCTGGTAGTGGAATAGTTTGCTATAAAACTGGCAATACCTACTGCCCATAGACGATTGTGACATTTTTCAAGTGGTCAACACCTTTTTCATATTCACCTTGGGTTAACAATCCTTTACCATATGCTTTAGCATCTTTAAGTTTAGGTAATTTGGAAAGCCATGGTCTTTCTTGAGCAAAGTCTTTCATTCCTAGAGCTTGTTGTTGAAGTTGAGGTCACTTTGTCATTTGTGGCCCAAGTAAATATAGTAAGTAGCTGATTGTGAGTGTGCTACTCTAGCCCACCATATTTCTTGCTGCTTCTTATGGTAGAGGTGACATTTGCTATATTGCCTCTCCTGACAACTAATCACGAGACCCTGAGCCAATGAAAGTCCAATCTCTTATTTGTCTGTTTGTTTTTCACAGAATTCGGCCTCAACTTGCAAAAGAAAAAATTGAAGGATGCCATATATGTACTTCTGTCACACCAGGTGAACCTCAAGTGTTTCTAGGAAAAGATAAAGCTTTTACTTTCGACTACGTGTTTGACATTGAGTCTCAGCAAGAACAGATCTACACACAATGTATAGAAAAACTAATTGAAGGTTGTTTTGAGGGCTACAATGCTACAGTTTTTGCTTATGGACAAGTAAGTACTGAAATATGACTAAATGGTAGGAAATAGGTCAAGCCATTTCTTAATAGAAGTGCTATTCAGTAGCAGAGTTGTTGCTATTCTTGACATTGTTTAGAACTGTACCTTTTCTTTTTGGCAAGTTTGTTCATTTTCCTTTTTTTTTCTTATATTTAGACTGGAGCCGGCAAAACATACACTATGGGAACAGGATTTGATGTCAATATCATTGAAGAAGAACAGGGTATTATTTCTCGTGCTGTTAAGCATCTTTTTAAGTGTATTGAAGAAAAAAAAGAAATTGCTATTAAAAATGGAGTTCCACCCCCTGATTTTAAAGTCAATTCTCAATTCTTAGAGGTAACTTTTTTTTTCTCGGCTTAAAAAAATTTTTTTTTTGTTTTCATTTAAGTAGTTCAGTAAGAATTTATTTTTATATTTTTACATAGAAATAACATTAAGAATATTTTTAAAACATCTTTTTAAAAATGATACTGTTAATAAAATAATTAATTTTAAAAAATAAATAAAAATGATATGATTTTTAAAATTGTACTTGCAAAAGGTATATTTCTTTTTCCGTCTTTTAAATTTTTATTTTTAACTTTGATTTTTAAAACTTTTCAGTTTCAAATGATCTTCCTCCCTTTAACCTTTCCCTGACCCATTGAGAAGACAAACAATACATTAATTATACATGTAAAGTCACACAAAACATATTTTCATATTAGCCATGTCCATTCTACTTCCCCTCCTCCGAGAAAGAAAATATAAAGAAAGTGGAAATGTTTGTATCAGTTTGTACTCACAGTTTATTAGTTCTCTCTGGAGGTAGATATCATCTTTCATCATTAGTAAAAAGAACTTTTTCTTTGTGTTTACTGAATATATGCTTATGTTATTGTGCTATTTTGAAATATACTGCATCTTTCTTGGAAATCTTTTATGTGTCCTTAATTTTGTACATTGATGGGTTCTATGACCTGAATGCCTAACTCATTCTAATAAGAAAGCTACACTATGATGATAAACTTGATAAATGTTCATAACAAATAATTACCAAAATTAAATAAATTAACACTTATAAATTAACACTGCTCATTTCAGAATATTTTCCTGAAATAAGAATAGTGTCATGACCAATAGTTGAATCAGAATCTATACAAAAAGGAGGAGGGGAGGAGAAGGAGCAGTTGCCTTATGAACCTCATTCTCTTCTGAACTGATCAAGGAAGGAAGAATATACATATATAAATGGGAAAATAGAAGAAGGAAGAAAGGGGAATTAGAAGGAGGGTGAATAAAGGAGGGATTAGTGCTAAGCTTCTTTTGATGTAGCAAAGAATGGGGATATGAGTGGGTGTCCGTAAATTGGGGAATGGCTTAACAAGTAGAGTATATGTAAATGTTATGAAATACTATTTTGCTACAAGAAATAATGAGAAGGGACAGTTTTAGAGAAACCTAGGAAGACGTGTATGAACTGATGCAAACTCAAGTGAACAGAATTAGAATTTATACAATGACAATATGGTGAAGACAGATATCTTTGAAATAATTAAGAACTCTTGATAAGCATAATGATCAACCACTAGGCTAGAAGCCATGATAAAACGTGCTTTCCATCCCCTGATAGAAAGGTGAAGGATTCAAAGTGTAGAATGAGGGACGTGGCCAATTTGGGAATTTCTTTTCCTTGACTATATGTTCGCAGTGCAGGGATTTGTTTTCTCTCATTCTCAGTTGGGAGAGGGAGAAAAGGTTAATTTTTGTTCATTGAAAAAAAATAAAAATTTTGAAATAGAATTTGCCCTAAACTGTGATATGCATTTGGGTAGAGTGACCTCATCTGAAAGTTCATGTAACATTTGACATCTAGAGCATCGATGTCTCTCTATTAAAAAAAAAAAAGAGCAAAACCCACCTTTTTTCTCTCTCCTACTCCCATTGCATTGTAAAAAACAATTTTTTTTTGTTCTAAATATATGTACTCAGGCAAAACAAATTCATCTGTTCTCCAGATGTAGAAATTTATCTCATTCTGTTCCTTTAATCCGTCACCTCTATATTGGATAGTATGTTTCATCATTGATGCTATGGGATAGTTTTTATAACTTTCAGGTTTGTTTATTTTTAGTGTTCTTGTGGTTCTACTGTTGTCTTTCTTCATTAGCTTATAAAAGAGTTCAAAATTATTTTTATAATATTGATGTGATAATTTGGTTTTCTTCTTAATCAGGTTAGCTATTTAAAAAAAAATAGTTCCTAGTTTTATTTATCAGTTCAGATGAGTGGTATAGTGAAAAGAGTGCTGGGCCAGGAATCAAGAAGATATGAATTCCAATTCAATCCCAGATAGTTAGGTAGCTGTGTAACCTTGGGCAGGTCACTTAACCTGTTTGCCTCAATTTCCCCATCTTTAAAATGGGGATACTAATAAACCAGCTCCTAAGGTTGTGAGGATCTGAATGAGAACTTTATTTGGATACTTGGTGTTGATTAAGGAGATTGTTCTTATTGTGACCTAGCTTGGATGGTGTGATATCTTATGCAACCCCTTGTTCTGTTGTGCTAGGCAATACCCTAGCCTGGGACCCCTTCATTTTGGGGATGGTGTGATATATACTGTGTATTATGTTGTGCTAGGGAAAACCCTATCTTTGGACCCTTGATTGTATAAACAGGTATTTTGGGGAATGCTCCTGAATGCAGTGATATATGCTATGCGTCATATGACATACTCAGTGTTATGGAGTCTCTCTATATATGTATTAGATGTTATGTTTTATTTAAGGATGTTGCTATTGAATAATGTTTAGTTTATTGTTGAATAAATAGAGAGTTCATTATACTATGCAATTAGATTCTTGAAATTATTCACAGAATCAGTCCTCAGGTGTGCTGATGTGATTGGCATTATAGGGTCAAATGAGGTTTTAGTTAGCACAGAGCCTGGAACACAGTAAATGCTATGTAAATGTTTTTTTCTATTGTTGGTATTCAGTGTGGTTTGGTTTTTGTTTATTTTTTTATTTTTAAAATTTTCTTAATTTTGCTTTCAGTGATCCTAAGGAGCTTATTGCCTTTGCCTCTAGACCCCATCTTTTCAACTTATATACTTAACTGTGACATTATGTATGGGTGTGAATCATGGAACACCACAAACTCATAAGAATCAAAATTACAGAAACAAATGTATAAGTGGGTTGTGTAGTGTGACAGTGATAACTAGTACGTGAAAAGTAGTGAAAAATTAATCACACGGACATATATGAACAGAAGAGTAGCGAGAGTCATGTAACAAGAGTATAGCGACCTAGTCTGCATACTGTGTTGGTATCTACAAAATATATTTTAGAAACAAAGAAGGTCTTCTGAATATTAGATCCTCCGTGAAGAGAAATGATGAGAAAAACATGGTCAAGAATTGCACAGGATGAGGTGTGGAAGAGTGCGCTGATGCAAACAACACCCACATTGCCAAGTTCATGGATCTATCAAAACTTCAAAACAGCGTTGATTACTCTTAACCTTATAATATTATTTGCTAGGAAGTTTGAATTAATTATCTCTTTTGTTCACCATCTATGAAGTCCTAACTTTGTACATTACTGTATTAAACCAACTGAAATGTTAAGTTTTACTTTCTTAAGTTGTTTTTACTTAAGTTGTTTTTCAGGGTATGTGAAAAGTGAGGTATATATTTTTTCCTATGTGGTAAAAAATCCTTCAAATCTATTTTCAAGCTTTCCTTTTATTTATTTACCCTAGCTAACAGGTAATTTTTACCTTGATCTTTCTGATGTTTTGCATGTTATGTGCTTTAAATGACCACTTTTGAAAATAGTAGAGTTTATTTTACTTTTAATTGCCTTCTGTATTAGCTGCTTCTAAATGGCAATGTTATTAAAGAAACATAGAGTTATAAATAGCTGAGAGATAAGTAATTTTCAAAAAGGAAATTTTCAGTATCAAAATGAAAATTTTCATCAAAATTAATATTTTACAACATTTTATTTTGCTAGCTTTATAATGAAGAAGTTCTCGACCTCTTTGATACCACTCGTGACATTGATGCAAAAAACAAAAAGTCCAGTATACGAATACATGAAGACTCAACTGGAGGAATTTATACTGTGGGAGTTACAACACGTAGTGTGAATACAGAATCAGAGGTAATGACTACCTTATATTTCAAATAATTATTGAACATTTATAAAGCTTTTACTATGTTCAGAGCTTTAGGCTATGTACTGAAATACAAAAATAATTTCTTTTTATAAATTTACAATGGAGGAAAAGAGGATAAAATGGATGAGGTTTAGTATGAGAAACAATCATTTTGCATTATTTGCTATCACAGTTTTAGTACTGTAAGACTACTGTGTAAAAAAATTTTAAAATTAGCAAAAGACTGTGTGTGTGTGTGTGTGTGTGTGTGTGTACAGACATACGTATATATTTTCAATCTGTGCAAAAGCATATTAGGAAATAGTTTTCAAATAAAACTGCAATGCCAATAAATATTGAACAAATAATCTTATAGCATTTTAAAAAAATTTTTATTGACTTGTTTGTTAATTTTTAGTTTACAAGATTGAGTTCCAGAGTCACTTGAGTTTCAGATTTTTCTCCCCTTCCTCCCCACCCCTACTCCCACCATGGTGGCATACAGTCATGTATAGGATCTGCAAACTCTATCACATTGTACAATAGTCTGGTTGAATAGGTGTTCTAGCCAATGGAGTGAACAATGAGAAAAGAGAAATAAAAACCAAATATTGAAAAGAGTGATAGCCCAGCATTTTCTTCTATTAAAATAATATGCTATTGAGCTTGGAATTTAATCTCAAAGATTGGTTCTACCTAAAATAGTGAGGTACAATGATATCTTATCAACTCCATCTTATCCATTAGTAAATATGATAGTGTTAACAATTTAGGGTAAATCTTTGTTGTGTTGTGTCTCACTTAAATACAAGTCAAGTATTATTTTTTTTCTCTTCTTCTCCTTTTCTAGATGATACAGTGTTTAAAGCTAGGTGCTTTATCTCGAACCACTGCAAGTACTCAGATGAACGTGCAGAGCTCTCGTTCTCATGCCATTTTTACCATTCACTTGTGTCAGACCAGAGTGTGTCCAAAAACAGATGTTGTAAGTCTCTGTTTCTAATTTCTGAAACTCTTTTGATTTCCCTAAATTCAAATTTGATTTTCCTAAATTATTCAGCATATGCCAAGCACTATAATAGACAGTTGGACAGAGCAGCTGATAGTGTTAGACTTGGAATTCAATGAAATCCTGCTTCATACACTGTATGACCAAGGGCAAATTAATTAACTTTTCTCAGCCTGT